>JAUELO010000347.1:3381805-3393495 GCA_032357855.1 Amphibolips quercusostensackenii
GTAAAATCACCGCGGATGCTGCTGCAAAGCTTTCCCTCAAGTTGAGATTTTTTCAAAAAACGGCCTTTCAATCATACCCTACACTTTTATTATTAATAATAAATTTCTATCACAAGAGATGAATTTTTAAACCAAAACGACTAATTCTCAACAAAAGAGGTGAATTTCCAATTAAGAAGGAGTTTTCAGACAAGAGACAAACAAAATCTCAAACAAAATGTTTAATTGTCAAAACCATTATTATGAAGAATGACTATATGTCACGAATGAATATATCACGAATGACTTAAATGCATAAGATAAAAATCGAATGCTTTAGAAAACTGTTGCCTTTTAAACCCAAAATGATAATTTTTTAACAAAAAAAAAAATAATTTTAGGACAAAAACTTGCATTTACAGCCAAATAGTTGTACTTTCAAGCAAATGAGACAAATTTTCAACAAAATATTTGATTTTTCAAGCTAAAAATACAAATTTTTTAGAAGTGAGCTGCATTTTCAACCAAGAAAGATGAATTTTCTGTACAAAAAGAGACATTTTTAACAAAATGATTGAATTTTCGACAAAATTATTACATTTTGCACAAAACAGTTGCATTTTAACCAAATAGTTAAACTGTCAAGTGAAAAAGACAATTCTTCTATTAAAAAAGACGACTTTTTAACAAAACAGTTACATTTTCGATAATAAAAGATGACTTTTTAACCGGAATTACACATTTTTTTTATTTTCATTAAAGTATTTTAATTTTCAAAAAAAAAAATGATTTTTCAACTAAAATGATCTAAATCAAAGACAGTTGAAACCAAAGAAGACGAATTTTCTGTAAAATAGTTAAATCCTTAACCAACACAGAATAATTTTCTACCAAATAGTTGCATTTTTAACCAAACATCTTACATTTCTACCAAAAGAAATTAATTTTTAAACCAAAACAGATAATTTTCAACAAAAGAGTTGAATTTCCAATCCAAAAAATATCTTTAGACAAGAGAGAAATAGATTTTCAACCAAAAGTTAATTTTGAACAAAATAGTCGAAAATACCAAAATAATAGAACTTTCTACCCAAAAAGACAAATTTTCAAGCTAAAAGGGCAAATTTTGTACAAAAGAGTTGAATTTTTAACTCGAAGATATTCAATCAGAACAAACAATTAAATTATCAACCAAATAGTTTAATTTTTAAATATAAAACACCCATTTTCTACTGAAAATGGAAGTAACATTTTTAGTTCAAAACATTAAATTTCAATGAAACAAAAATAAATTTTTGACAAATAAGTTACATTTTCAACCAAAGAGATGCATCTTTAACTAATTAAATAAATTTTATTAAAGCAGTTCAACTTCCAACTAAGTAGTTACATTGTCAACTCAAAAGATTAATTTTCTACGAAAAAACGAATTACCAACAAAATACATAAATTATAAAGCAAATAGTTGAATTTTAAACTAAAAATGATCATTTTCAAACAAAAATAGAAGTTAAATTTTGAGTTGAAAAAAAATTAATGTTGAGTTTTTAACCAAAAATAATTAAATCTCAACGAAAAATGTAATAGTTGAATTTTCAACTAAAAACTATCAATTTTCAGTCAAAAATGGAATAGTTAAATTTTCAGTTGAAAAAAAAAATAAATAAATTTCAACCAAAAACTAAAACGAATTTTTAACGAAGCAGTTAAGTCTTCAACCAATGAAATGAATTTTTAACAAAGTAGTTCAAATATTCAACCAAGAAGATCATTTTTCGATTAAAAAAGATTACTTTTGAACAAAATAGTTGAATTTTTATCAAAATAATTCAATTTTCGACCGCACAGTAAAATCATATAGTAGAATATTTAACCAAAAGAGATAAGTTATAAACCAAAAATATAGTAGTAGACTTTTTAATTTAAAAGAATTAAGTTTCAAACAAAAATAGTTGGATATTCTTAGTGGGTTCTACTAATTCAGTTTTCATTTAAGCGAAAAGCCGAGAAAAGGGTGAAAAAGGGAAAGTTTACTAAAAAGAGGGTAAGAGGAATTCTTTAGAAAGGGGGAAAGGAGGCCATAAGGATAAGTTTGAAATCCACAACCTAGAATTATGTGTAAAAATATTCGATAATGTGTCATCATCGCCCACCAAATAAATACGTTTAGGTATTTATCAAAAAGAGATAACAACGTTGCCAAATAACTTTTTTTCTATTGAAACTTTGCAGACATTCTGAAAATATAATTTATATCTGGAAAATCGCTCTAAGAACAAATATTTTTTTGACAAAGTTCTGTAGACGGCCACCATTACCGCAGGTACTGGGGGTAATTTACGATTCATAAAACCCGTAAAAGACGAAGGAAGATTATAGTGATCTGATCATAACGATGATTAACAACGCAGTTGTCCACATTTGAATTAGAATTTCCAAGGAATTTAGTATGGCAGTGGGGAGGATTGACGAGGGTAAACGGGGGTAAGAAGGGGACGACTGTAATTTTCATTAACGAGGAGTGTTTCCTGCGCGAACCCCGGTGACTCTTGCGCGATATAGCAGCATCGTATTTCATAGAAGCACGGTTGTATTTTCGCGCGTATGACTTTAACTGTCGATGCAAACTTTGCTTCTATTTCTTTTTGAATTTTACTGGCGCTACGTCGACCGCTCCGGGCCGTAAATGTCAGTTTTCACTAGTACCTTGCATGCCCAGAGCTGACAGATCCAACCATCTTCGGTCGTCTTCCCTTTTACCTCTTTCGTCTTTAAACTCTTTATTTTATGTCCCTTTTTTCGAAAGTCCCTCTACTAAACTTTTGAGTATCTAAAATCACTGGTGCTTGTAGGGATCCTTCGTGGAAAAAATGTAATCAATACTTTATAGGGGAAAACGCGAAAAATGTAAGCCTCGGGGTAAAGACATTAGTAGAAAAAATATACAATAGGGTAATCGGTACAATGATAGGCCACTTAAAAGAGTTTTTCCAGTTCAAAAATTTGTGAAAAATTTTATATTTAAAGAAGTTAACAATAATGTCAAAAAAAAAAATGATTAGCCACGATGACATAGCGATTAACATAGGCTAATGATTATATGATTGTCCATTGAAAAAAGGTGAAATGAAGTCATTGGTCACCTCGTTGGTCACACCAAGTTAAAGATTAATAATTTGGAAACACAGTGATTAGCCTCTAATTTGTATAATGATTTCCCGGAGACAAAAAATTGTTTTGGACTGCTTTTTATTATTATTCATAAGACAATATGACAAACAATTACACACATAGTCTATAAAAAGTGGCCAATCATTACTTCCAATTTATTGATGATGACAATGATTAGCCACCCACTTATCGACATGCAGATATAATGTTGAATGTAGAATACTAATATTGTGCATTTTAATTCACCAAATTAAATTAAAATTCAAAAGTTTTTAGTGAAATCTATCGTAACTGTTACAAAAGTAATAATTTTCAACAAAAGGACACTCCTGCTGCAGATTTATTTGCACTTCATCCTGGATTATTTATTCTTCGATTTATTATTTTGATTTCATATAAGCATATTTAAGTGACATGGCCAATCATTGGGGGGTGGACACCCATTGTAAAGATTACCCTATAATGTGAATTTTTGATGTTATATTTTTTGACTAGAGTAGTAATTAAGTTTTTTTTTGTTGATTTGTTTTGTGATGATTTGTGACTAGGGGGGGGGGGGCATTACATATTGTGACATCACACATGAAAAATATAAATGTGCATAACAATCTTTTGAAATGCTTCAAGAAATGAAAATCGGTGATTTTTTTTACATGTATCAAAACATATACTTCACACACTTTCCCATATTCCCCTCCTCACCCCTCTTTTAAATAATTCCCCTTTCACCTTGTTTACAAGAAACTTTCCCCTTTTTTCGCTTAAATGCGAACTGAATTAATAGAATCCAATAAGAAAATCTAACTACTTTCAGTCAATAGTTAATTATTTTTTATTTAAAATTCTACTACTTGGTGAAGATTCAACTATATTGTTGAAAATTCGATTTTTTTTAAACTTAAATTTCATTGAGAACTCCTCTTTTTTGGTTAAAAATTAAACTACTTGGTTGAAAATTCAACTAATTGGTTGTAAGATGAACTATTTTGTTAAACATTCATTACATTGATTGAAGATTCAACTATTTCGTCAGAAATTCTTTTTTTCAACAAATTTTTTCCACTACTGAATTCACTCTTTTGTTCAAAATTCATATTTTCGGGTTTAAAATTCAACTGTTTTGTTGGAAATTCGTCTTTTTGCCTTAAAATGGCATCATTTACATAGAACATCATGGTTGAATTTTTTTTACTGACAAATGTGCTGTGCTTTAAAATTCGTTTATTTTGGTAGAAACTTGACCTTTTTTTGGTTAAAAATACAACTGTTTTGTAAAAATTAATCTACTTCGGTTGAGGATTCAACTAGTTAGTCTTTTTTTGTTTCGTTCAACTGTTTACTATTTAAAATGAAAACATTTTTTGGTTGAAATACTATTTATTACATTTTTCGTTTTAAATTAATATTTTTTTATTGAAAATTCAACCACTTGATTATAAGTTGGAATTCTTTATTAAAAATTAATTGTTTTTGGTGAATATTTATCATTTTAATTAAAAATTTAACTATTCTGTTAAAAATTTAATTATTTTGTTGAAAATTCAACTGTCTTGTTGACCTAAAATTTTAAATTTTAAAACCCTTTTTAAATTTCCTGCTGCTTAATTTTTGAATGTTTTAAATTTCTATCACATGTTAAAGTCGATAAAAATAACGCCTTAGTTCGGAACATCAGGAGGTTCTTCAGATTATCAGGTGTACAAATCTTTATAAAATTGGTCCTTTCTCAAAACTTCTATCGTTGATAAATAATAATTTTACCACCTACGTTCTAACTAACTTAAAACTTGTATACGTAGAATTCGAACATGTATGCTTACTGACAAGAACAGAGTTACTTTTAAAAAAGCTTTATAATCATGAGGTTAGGTTTTTATTACGACCTATAACTATAAAATACACGCATTATTTTCTTCGTCGAAGCAGATGTGCACCCTTATATTCAAAGTAATATTTTTCTGCGTTTAAATCGATACTTACGTAAAACTATAATAATAAGAATGCTACTTGAGAAGTGTGATATCGAGATTGGTGGATAACGATTCCAACTTGAAGTACTTAAAACTTCTAAATGCCTGATTACGAAACAAAAAAACTTAACATTATTTAAAAACTGTCCTTTTTAATTAAAAATAATGTTCCAATAAAGAATCGTCCACATGTAAAGATTAAATCTGAAAACTTTGATTATGAAAGCACTCGAATGAGGATGAATTTTTAAACAAAACTAGAAAACAAACATACACTACGCGCGTGATTATTATTCTTTTTTGACGCAAGTAATTTTTAAATTAAAATAGAAAATTAATTAATTATTCGTTTTGGAAAACTTAGAATAGTTTATCCAGTACCTTAGATTTTCGAGAAAACACAATAAATAAATTAAAAACCTTTTTATGCTAAAAGTTGCGAAGAAAGTTTTTTTCCCATATTTCCATTATTTCAAAAGCTTCAAATGAATTTGTAGAGAAAAAGTACTTTTTCAGATATCGACATAAAAAAATCTTGATGGCCTCCGAAATTTATAATCAAACATTTTTAAGCTGAAACTTTCTATTTTGCAAGGTGTTAGGCAAAGATGCGTTACGTCCCCATAGCTATTTATTATATTCATGGACAAGTGCCTAAAAATGGCCCTCTTCCAAGAAAAAGGTGTAGATCTCAGGACAGTGAGGGAACGTGGGTTAGCGTTCGCAGATGATAAGGTTGTTCTAACAGAGTCAATCGAAGACTTGCAAAGAATGGTAAACTGAATATAAGCATGAAGGATATGGATCTCAAAATTAACGTAAATGAACCAAAGATTATGGTGTTTGAAAGAAAAGGTGAGAAAACAATATGCAACATTGTCCTGAACAATGAGAGAACAGAAAAGTTGATATAAGTACGTATATCTTGCTAGCCAACTCACAAATGACGGAAAGATAGATGACAGATGATAGATAGATGATAGATGAAGTAAAAATATATCAAATAAAGCTAAAAGGGCAATACGTAACTCTATATTTATACAGACTATGCTGTATGGTAGCAAGACCTCGAATTACCAAGCAAAGAATAAGAGTAAGATTAACGCGATTGACATGAAAATCCTGCGCACGATATGCGGTAAAATGCTAATGGACAAAGTGAGTAATGAGACAATCCTCAAAGAATATGGTGTAGAGGAAACACTAGTTGACATATGTGAAAGAAATGCGTTCAGATAGTTTGGGCATGTTGAGAGAATGAAAGATGAACGACTGACAAAACAAGTGTATCAAGGTAAAGTAAATGACAGTGTGCCGAGAGGCAGACCGCGAAAAGAATGATTAGAATATGAGAATGAGACCTAATTCGAAGAGGCATAAGAAGTCATCGAAACATAAGAGCTTGCATGAGAAAATGCATGGACGTGAACGAAGCGAAAGAGGTGTGCCAAGACGGGAAAGTGTGGCAACAAATAGTTTATAAGACATGTATCAAGAAGAGTGCCAGTGGAGAGAATCACACCTGAAACAAAAAACCTTGGATACTAATGGGCCCGAGTGGCGAGCTTTACATGATGACTTTATGAGGCTCTTCACCTGAGGTGATCGCCAGAAAGATTTATCAGCAGCCTAGGTCACGCTACCCCGAAAGGAATATGACCTAATGGTATAATAATAATTATAATAATAATAAAGATTCTGAACTTCTCTATTTGGTTGTTTCCTATCAATTTTTTTTTTTTTTAATTATACAGTCATTGTACTCATAATAAAAAATTTTTCCTCGATTTTTTCTGAAATAATTTTAATTTCATTGAAAACCAAACTAACTTGTAAAGAATCTTTTAAGGAATACAATCAGTTTATATCTTTATATGAAAATTAATTTAAAATTTTAATTAGCACATTTTTTCGATTTTACCTATCAGTTAAAAAACAGCGAAGTTTTGAAGTGGACTGTGGGCAGTAAACATGCTTAAAGTATCGAATAACATGAAAGAAATTAATTCAAATATCTTGGAAAATCAGATAAGTTTTAGATTCTATAAATGAGTTTGAATTTAAATAAAAAAGAAATAGACATGCTGAACTATTTTTAAAATTAGTTTTTGAAAAATCAATATTTTTACCTTTTTCAAGCTACGAAGAACTTCCCTCAGTTGAAAATCTAAATGAAATTAACACCCAGGTAGAGAATATGCATATTTACGTATATTTATAATTTTGTACCTAATAAAAATTGATTTATTTTGTTAATAATGTGTCTCCTTTGCTAGAAAATTAATTTTCTTGTTTAAAAAATTAACTTTTTTGTTGAAAATTCATCTCTTTGGTTGAAAATAACTATAACGCAAAAAAAATTTTATTGAGAGTTAATCTTCTTACCTGAAAATGTAACTATTCCATTTTTGGTTGAAAAGTTATATTTTAAATTTAAAATCGATATTTTCTAAATGAAAATTTATATATCTTCTTGAAAATTCGTCTTTTCGCGTGAAAAATAATTTTATCGGTCATAAATGCATCCTTTTTTATTAAAAATTCAACTGCTTGGTTGAAAATTAATCTGCTTTGGTTAAAGATTCAAATATTTTGTTCAAAATTCATATTTTTTGGTTGAATTCAACTGTTTTTGATTTCAAATTAAAACCCCTTTTTAGTTGAAATATAAGCTATTACATATTTTGTTCAGAATTAATTTTTTGGGTTGAAGATTCACCATTTCAGTTAAAAATTCAACTATTTGGTAGTAAATTAATTTTTTTGCTAAAAATTAATATTTGGTATTGAAAATTCAACAATGATAAAAAATTAAACTATTTGGTTGATTAAATTAAATTAAATTAAACTTTTTTGTTGAAAATTCATATTTTTTGTTAAAAATGTAACTATTTTGTAAGGAAAATAAACTACGTTGTCAACAATTAGGCCTTATTCGAATATTGAACTGCTTTTTGAATATTTGTTTTTTTTTAGTTGAAAATTAATTTTTTTATTTAAAAATTTAACTATCATTTTTTTTATTCAAAATTATCCTTTATAAATTAAAAATTTAAGTATTTTGTACAAACTTCATGAATGCTTTTTTATAGAAAATCCATAATTGTGGTTCAAAATTCAACTATTTTGTTTAAAATTGGTCTTTTTTAGATAAATTCAACTGGTCGAAAATTTGTCTTTTATTAGAAAATTTATCTTCTTGGTTGAAAATTCATCCTTTTTGTTTAAAAATCAACTACTTCATTTAAAGTTGAAATACTTGGTAAAAAATGCATTTTTCGTTGTAGATTCACCAATGAGTTGAAAAGTGAACTATTCGGGCGTAAATTAATTATTTTGTTGAAAATGAATATTTTTAGATTGAAAATTCAACTATTTTGTGAGAAAAAAATCTATTTGTTTAACAATAAAACTATGTATTTGGAATTTTAACTGTTTTATTTGAAATTAGTTTTTTTATTAAAAATTAATTTGTTTGTCAGAAAAAGTATCTATTCAATTTTTGGTTGCAAATTTATCCTTTATGAGTTGAAAATTCAACTATTTTGTAGAAAATTCATGTATTGTTGTTATTGTTGAAGATTCATCATTTTGGTTAAGAATTCAAATATTTTGAAAAAACGTCTTCTTTTTTAGTTGAAAATTCGTCTTTTGGTAAAACAATCTTCTTGGTTAAAAATCCATCCTTTTTCATTATTGTTTAACAATCAACTACTTGATTTAAAGTTGAACTACTGTGTAAAAAATTCTTGTTTTTAGTTCAAGATTCATCATTTTAGTTGAAAATCAGCTATTTGGTCCTAAATTAATTATGTTGTTGAAAATGAATATTTTCGGATTGAAAATTCAACTATTTTGTAAGAAAAAAAACTATTTGTTTAACAACAAAATTATTTATTCGGAAATGTAAGTGTTTGCTTGGAAATTAGTTTTCTTTAATCATAAAGTATTAATTTACCTAAAAATTTAATTATTTCATTTTAGTTTGGAAATGTATCCTCTATAAGTTGAAAATTTAACTAGTTTTTAGAAAATTTATGCATTTTTTGCTGAAGATCAATCATTTTGGTTGAGGATTAAACTATTTTGTTAAAAATAAGTCTTTTGGGAGAAAATTGATTTTCTTGGTTAAAAATTCATCTATTTGACAAAATATCAAATTTTTTTTTTTAATTTAAATTATATTGTTAAAAATTCAATTGATTTCTTGAAGTCATATTTGTTTGTCGGAAATTTAACTTTTTTGTTGAAAATTTGTTCCTTTGGATTTGAATTTTATCTTTAATGGTGAAAAAATCATAATTTTTTATTGAAAATTCATCTCTCGTGGCTACATATGAATTTCATGCTCGTAAATTACACTTTTCGGGTTGAAAATTCAACTGTCTTCTAAAAATGTGTCTTTTTGGCTTAAAAATTAAGCATCCAAACAGTTAAAAAATATTGTATAAGAAAATTTGTCATAATTGAAATAAACACCTAGAATGAAAGTTTACTAACAAAAGAAAAATATTTTAAAAATAAAATCACTTCTTATCAAATAAACTTCTTATTCATAAATTTATATTTATTGAAAACTTTTATTTTGTCGACACACTGTATCAATCTATGAATATTTAAGAAGCAATTTAAAAGCATTTCCCTAACTCGTCACTATAGTGAAAGGGTGAAAGAAACATAATAGTGTATTCTGAATTCTTAATGATATTCATTGCCCCATTCCAGTGAACATTTTATTAACATAGGACGAAAGACAAATTTTCTTGGATAAAAAATATTATATTGTCCGTGTTCGTACTGATATTTACTTGATTCAATGATAATTTTTTTCCAGTGTATAATAATTATTTTAATTATGATAAATTACTTTTAATTATAATAATAATAATTAATAAAGTAATTATTTAATTTTGAATTAAATAGAAAGAAGTATTTCAAATCAACATAATTTCTTTTCTTGCATATAAATTACAATACGTGCAAAAAAATGATTTGCGAGATAAAGAAGTACGCTCTTATTTTATAATTATTTTTTTTTTATTTGATTAAAATATTTTGACATAAACAATTTACAATATTTTGTAAGATCAAATAAAAGTTAGATATGCTTCTCGAAGCTTTGAATATAATAATTAAAATTTGTTTATTATTATTTTTCATAATACAATTAATTAAAAAAATTATTGCAAGAATACAATTTTTTTCGCGCCCTCACACCCAAAATTAAATCAGTCACTATTGGACTGATTAAATTATTAAAGCATGCTTTTATGAAAAAAATCACGTCATTTCTACCGACCAAAAAGTATTACCAGATGAATCAATCCTAATTGCTGACTGAATCAAATAATCGCTTGAAATGACTTATTTTCGATCAATATAAGTGACTGATTTGTCTGTTGTAATAAAACAGTTAAATTATTACTAAATTCCTACATTTTAATAAATGATCCAAGTTAACCATAAATGACTGATTAACACATTAAAGATTCCGGATTAGATGAATCAAAATGACTGATTTAATTAGTGAAAGTTACTCGCTATATCATTCAAAATGAGTGATTTAATTAGGAAAGTTAACTTATTGCGTCATCCACAATGACTGATTTCATCAATAAAAGTTACAGTCCAAAATTCACCTTTTTGGTTGAAAGATCAACTATTACATTTTTTGTCGAGAATTCTTTTTTTTTATTGAAAATTCAACTATTTGGTTGAAAGTGTAAATCCTTTGTTAAAAAATCATTTTTCATGAAGATTGATAATTTTAGTTGAAAAATACGTTGCTTTTTTTTGTTGAAAATTAATTTTTTTACTTGAGAATTCAAATATTTAGTTAAAAATTCGTTTTTTTTTAAATTTAATTCAACAGTTTTTTTCAACTAAAATTTAAATATTTTTTCATTGAAATATCAACTACATTACATTTTTTTGTTAAAAATACATCTTTTTGGTGAAAACTGAACTATTTTGCTCAAAATTCGTTGAAAATTAATTTTTCTTATGGTTTTCTTTTCCTATGTATTGTAAGTTAAATTTTTTATTGTAGAATTCTATTATTTAGTTAAAATTTCATATATTTTATTAAAAATTTGTCTTTACTGGTAGGAAAAAAATATTCTCAGTTGAAAATAAATTATTTTTTGTTAAACTCAGCTATTTTTTATTTGAAATGAAACCAAAATATCAACGGTTTTTTATTTAAAATTGAAAGCGTTTTTGCTGAAATATCAAGTATTTCATTTTTGTCGAAAATTATATTTTTTGATTGAAAATTTACTACTTGGTTGAAATACTTTGTTGAAAATTCATTTTCTTTGTTGAAAATTAATTTTTTTCATTCAGAACGTAACTATTCCGTTTTTGGTTTAAAATTTATCATTTTATTTGTAAATTCAACTTCTTGCTTGAAAATTAATGTTTTTTGTTGTTTTGTAAAAAATGAGTCTTCTTAGCAAAAAATTAATTTTGTTTTGTTTGAAAATTCAACTACCCGATTGAACAGTGTTTTTTTGGTTGAAGGTTAATTTTTTTAGATGAAAATTTAACTTTTTTATCGAAAACTTTACT
>JAUELO010000347.1:3401989-3412103 GCA_032357855.1 Amphibolips quercusostensackenii
GCGTTCCCAGAACTAATGGCCTCCGCAGTTTCGTGATGGAGGAGCCGTGGGGCCGAAAGAGGGGATGTGCTCAGTCAAGCGTGACAAACAGCTCGTGGGCCGCACTCTCAGCGCGTTAGTTGCATCAGGTTGCGCCATGCGTACAAATCCAACAGAAATGGTTCATGCGATCCTACCTGTTAACGTTTGGATTCCCCCGTTTCAGGATCAAAGCCAAGGCAAGCCATGCCTGAAACCGGTCTTGTATCGGGAGTTCAATGTATTTCACATTAATTTTTGTATGTATGCATTAGACATTAAGACTTTTTGTTGGTAATTTATGTTAGTCAAATTGAAGTCAAAGCTGCCTTGAACTTACAAAAATTTTTTATTTCTGATTTGCAAGTTTTGAAGTTTTCTTTATTTATTTTTGTTTCAGAAGTTCAAAACACTATTTCATAATATCTTTTAAAAATAAAATCTTAAGACATAACTGCTTTGCCGAATGCAGGGAGACGGAAGTTAAATTTGTAGGTCGCACATGGAGAGAATGCCGGAGATAGCCAGCGGAGAGGGGTTTAATTACCAGGTTTTCATTTTGATATCGCGACTATCGCTGTAGACATTTAGCGATCTCGCATTTTTAGGCTGTTTCACGAGTCTTGCTACATCACCGCACTGATTATTCTCGGTCGGGAATGGCGAAGAGATTGAGGATAGAATAATTAATAGCTATAAAACTGTGTTATACCTTGACCGCCGAGGGGAGAAAATCGCGGATTACGCAAATTAAACCTTTTTACACGCCAATGTTTCTACTTAGGGATATAGTTGAAGATTTGATGATCTGAGAATGCAAACCGGTTAAACAAAAAAGCGTCATTTAGTACGCAAGAGAAAATTATGTTATTAAAGTCTCCCGAATGAATTGATTATTTATTGATATTTACTGATATAAAAAATAGTTCATTTGTAAAAAAATAATTTAATTTTAACCAAGTTGGTCAACTTTCAACCTATAAAAATGAATTTCCAGACAAAATCCAAAAGGACGACTTTTCTGTTCGAGCAGACGCATGTTTAACAAAACAGTTGTATTTTCTACAAAACAGATGACTTTTTAATAAAATACTTTAATATTCAATAAAATGAAAACATTTTTAAACAAAGAAGATTTAGCTTCAAACCAAAAACCGTTATATTTTCAACCAAATAATTGAATTTTCCAGAAGACAGTTGCATATACAGCTAAATAGTTAAATATTTAACCTACAAAGATGATATCTCAACAAAAATGTAATAGTTGATATTTTATCGAAAAAAAGATGACCAAAAGAGATGCATTAAAAAAAAAAAGGAATTTTCAACGAAAAAGATTAATTTTCTATGAAGACGAATTGTCACCCAAAAAAATAATATTTGGAATATAAGAATTTGAAATTTATTATCCTTGACAATTAGTTAAAAGTGCCTCTTATAGAAATTCCCTGATTATTGTGAGATTTTTTTAAAAATCCCTGAAATTTTACTGAAATTCCCTGACCAATAAAATTCCCTGACTTTCCCCTGATTTCCAGTTTTTTTCTGACCTAAGGCCACCCTGAAATATAGAAATAACGCGTTTATAATTAAACCCGACTTGTATGAAACACATTGTAGCTTTATTAGATAAAGGATTCAATGTTGATCAAAAACAAACACAGTTGCCAGAGGAGAGATTTGCAAGAAGGGATCTCGACGATGAAACTTGGAAGGTTGCCAACAATGCAACGCTTTCGGTGTACAGGTGACATAACACTTTACTCGACGCCACAAAGAACTAAAAGGGGCTAATTATCCAGAGAAGACAAAATTGATTACATATTATATTAATACTTTATTATTTGAATATATTTTACATGAAACATCTCATATTTTTTTAACTCTCTGAATAAGTGGTGTTAGGCATAAGAAATATGTGGAACTTCGGGTTAGAAATTACTAATTTAATTCCACCTTAAGCATTTTCGACTAGTAATTACAGCTACATTAAAAATGAATGAATCAGTGACTCACCTGATTTATCAGTTATTTTTTATTAAATCAGATTTGGAGAGTATGTATCAGATACATTTTTCTTTCTAGATGTTAAACCGTTTTTAGTTTACAGCTTCAAAATGTTTGTTTACCCTATTATAAAACTAATTATGATAACGCGAATGAAGTTTTTAACTCAAATTATTTTCAAATTCGAAATCTGTATCATCTAAAATCGTGTTCCTTGAATTCAAAATATTATTAATTATAAAGGTTTTCAAATTTAAATACTTTACTTGTGTTGTCATGATTTGAACCCCAAAAACTATAAATTTTTTTGAAGTTTGATTATCATTTGTAAATACGAATGAAAATGTCCATTTTCTACAAAAAACACATTTTTGGATTATAAAAATTTCATTTTCATAACACATTTGGATAGGTTTAACTTTCAAAACTTCAAGTAACGAAAAGCCAAACAGGTTTTGAACAAGAATGATTGCGATATTATCGAGAGACATATCGTTACACCAATTTTTTTAGATAGAATTTAAAAAGTAGTGACGATTATTTTAAGAAACAATAAAAAATTTTTAGAAAACAGAAAACTTAAGCTTTTTCAAAAAGACAATGTTGAAGTTAGAAGATGTCCAAAGTGGAAGTATCAAGTTGGACTGATGAAAATGTCCTATATCTAAAAAAAAATACCAGAAATTGGTATTTTAAGACAAAAATCATTATATTTTGAACAAGAATTAAAATTTTTTAACAGTTTAAGGTTACATTAATGTTTTTTACAGGAAATCAGAAATCAGGTTTTTGAACCAAAATCATTAATTTTGAAAGGTTCAAAATAACAATTATAGCTTAAGATTAGCGTTTTAAATCAAAAGGTGGTATTTTAAAACAAAAATCGTTTTAATTTAAAAAATATTTAGAATTTTTAATAATTTGAGTATAATTTAATGTAATTTTTCTTTGAAAATTGGTATTTTTAATCTAAGTAACAATTACATTTCAGAAAAAATTCACAACTTTTAACAATTTTAGGTTACGTTACGGCTTCATACCAAAACTTGGTATTTTAAAATAAAATAAAAATTATGTTTCGAACGTTTTAACAGAAACCCCAGTTTTTTATTTGCAGTGAAACATTAAAAAACAATATTTCACACTTCAGAAATAAATTCTTCTCTTTTCAGACTTCAATTTTCGACATTTCAACTAATAAATAATAAAAAAATAAGTCTACAAAAAATGTTGACGTCAACGGATAAAAAAATGGAATATAAGTTTCCGACGTTTATGTAGAATCGCTATAATCTAGTTTGCGATGCGCCAAGAAGCCTCGAGAAATAAGAAGGCGTAATATAAAGGGCTACAAGCAGCAGCTCTCGTAAATTCAATTCTTTATAGTGTTGGCATCATTAAGAGCAGACCGTGTGCTTCAAGTTTATCTCGTTGATGCTTCGCGTCCGAGTCCCAATCTGCGAGCTGTGGGCTTTGATAAAGTTTACGGCGATTTACTTTCGTACGCGAAGCTATGAGGAAAAACAGTCGAATCGTTGCCAGAATTACCCCAGCTATAATATTCTAGAACATATTGGCGACACTGCGTCATTTTCGCCCTCCACAATGTTGCCTTTGTCAAGCGGAATCTTGTTTCTCGAGAGTACAAATTTAAAATTAATTTACCAATTTCTCAAGCATTTTCAACTCTAAAGCTTTCAAACTTGGCTGCTGGAATTCAGGAAATGTTCCAATTTTAACACTCTCCTTTTCACAAGGTTTCAATTTCAATTTTAGGGTGATTATCCTAATTTTCAACTGTCTTTCACATTCGAATGAAAATTTTTTTATCTATTTTGAGGATCACAGAGGTTCAGTAATTCAATTTGAGGTAAAAGGGGCGATTTTTTCCGAAAAAAAAAACAATTACTACGGACAAATAATTTTTGAAGATCAAGAAATAGCATATTTTGATATAAGAGGCCAAATGGACGATTTGATCAATGCGAGTGTGAAGGCCTAGTACAAACTCGAAGGCGAGACGAATCCGAGCCGAAGGGTGAATGTAGTGCCTTCACACTTGCAGGGAACACACGCCCGTGAGGCCTCGTGTATCGAATAATATTTTTCTTTCTAAATAACAATGCAAAACTTGAAATTGCCTACCACTTACAGACGTCAAATATAACCTCACTGACCCAGAACGACTCTAACATAGTAACCGCTTGTGCGCTAGATATCCCTCATAGCAAAAGTTGTGAGCAAAATGTTTTCGTAACCATGGAGACCATTTTGCTCACCGGTGAAAGCATTTTGCATGTATGTGTGAAGAAAAATGTCTTCTTCCGAAATAATCGCATTAAGGTCGAAATTTTAATTAATAATAAAATTTTTAATTCGAAGGTTAACATCTTTTAATGGTAATAACATCTTACAAAAATGAATTATATCAAAAACTTTTTATATCATAGGGATATCTCGCAAATAATGAACAAAAGTGACCTCTAACAGTAGAGCTTTTTCTTTAGCAAGTTTTGTAATCATTTTTGTGTTAAAAATTATTTTTTTAATCATCTTTCAAAAATATATTGAAAACTGCAACACTTTCTACTGATGAAAATACATAAGAAAAAAATTAGGATCAAAGATGAAAAATAGATAAATAACATAACTGAAAAATGCTTATATTTGAATTTTTGTCAAATATACTTTTTTTAGTAGATTGATTTTGATTACTTATCCTCATCACTTTTTTTTATAGTGTATTTTTCAGTATCGAACCTTGAGATGTTCAAAATATTTTTCTAAGTAAGCTAGAAAGAAGTAATTTGAAAAAGACATAAATGAATATTTAAAAAACCTACATACTTTTTCTGTTTTGGTTTCCTTAGATCTTTTGTTGAGAATTCAACTGCTTTTTAGAAACTTTGTTTTACTGGCTTGAAAATTTAACAATTTGTTTGAAATTTTTGTTCCTTCCTGACAGAAAAAATATTTTTTTTTTGGAGATCCACTGAATGATTGTAAGTTAATCTGTTTCGACTTTTTTTGTTGAATTTAATTGTTTATGATTTAAAATTAAAATATTTTTCAGTAGAAATGTCTAGTATTACATTCGTTGTTAGTTCATTTTTTATTTAAACTTTTATAGTTTGTCTGAAAAGTTAATTACTTATTGGAAAAATTTAACTCTGGTTTAAAATAATATTTTTTGTTCAAAATTAATAATTTCAGGTCGAAATTTGATTTATTTTGTAAAAACTTCTTTTATTAAGAGTTAATTTCAAATGTTTTGATTAAAAATTCAAACCTTTTTTGGTGCAAATTTCAACAAATTTTTAAAAAGTTCAGCTGTTTCTTAAAAATTAATTATTTTGCTTTGAAGATTCATCTCTTTGGTTGAAATGTGTCGTTTTTTTTTGGTAGAAAATTATTCCTTTTGGTTAAAAATTTAACTAATTTATTGAATATTTGTTTGTTTTTTTAGTTGAAAATTAACTTTTCTGTTAAAAATTCATATTTAAAGGCTGAAAACAAAACTATTTCATAAAATATTCATATTTTTAACTTGAAAATTGAACAATTTGGTAGAAAATTCAAGTAATTGATTAAAAATTTAAATATTTGATTGATAATTGTTTTGTTGAAAATTATTATTATTGGGTTAAAAATTCAACTGTTTTGTAGAAAAATCATCTTTTTGGTTGATTTAAACATTTTCTGTAATTTAACTTGTCACATGGCTTTTAACTATATTTAAAAAATGTAAAATAAATTTTATACATTTGCTCTGGGATTTATCTCCTATGAAACAAATTATTTATAATTTTCGCACACTATTATTAATCAATGCGCCTTAAAAAGTACTCGGATCTGTGTCGAAACATTTTGGATATTTTTTAATTTAAATATTTTTAAAAAACCGGAAAATGCGTTCACTATCATAATATTTTAAGTTACCAGCAAAAATCAAAACATTGATCATTATAGTTGAAAACTCATTTCTTTTGTCGAAATGTGTCGTTTTTGGTAGGAAATGAATCATTTTCGACGATAATTCAACGATTTGTTAAAAATTCGTTTATTTTTTATTTTTTATTTATCTTTTGGGTTTAGTTTCTCGATTGAATTGTCAGCGATTTCTCCGCAGTCGAGGATCTCGTTCAAATCTACAAAATAGGTCAATGAACCGTTAAGGAAAAATTTTTATTTAGTATCAGAAAGAATTTTTTGTTTTCCAATGTATTGAATTTCTGTTTATGATTCTTAAAAAATGAATCGAAATCTTGTAACGATTGGGGAAAAGCAAAAAATCGGGTCAAAATTCTCGATTTCAGATGTTTAAGGGGAATTTTAAAATAAATGGGGAAAAAGTGAGATAAAAAAGGGGACGAACAGTGATCCTTGTGTTTTTAAAATGTGACTTCAGGATTCAGGTCGTCTCTGGCCATCGGAAGCAGAAGGGTATTTTATAGGTTGGAATCTATTTTATGTCTGCGGATTCGCGATTACGACTTGCAACCAGACAAAAGAAGAATGCGAACTTTTATGCCCTAAAACGAAAGCTAATCCTTCCATGAGTTCACTGCCTTTCGCAATAAAAGAGTCAGCACGATCCATTTTTATTACATTTCCCTGAAACTAGAAGAATTTCTCCCTTTTCAAAAATACGCATTTATTAGAATATCTATAAACAAAGAAAAGCAGTTAATTGAAAATTCTTTATTTTTCCAGTGAATGTATATTTTTCTTAAAATATGATACCTTGTGCAATTCTTTTGGACAAAGTTTAAACGCTACAAGATAATAAAATACTTTTAAAACAATGTTGCGATTCCTACAGAGGATTTTTTTTACTGAAACGAGTCTATAATCTTAAAACGCCTGCTAAACATTCGAAGTGAATAAAATGAACGAGTAATAAAAACTCGACTTCTTTTAATGACACTCAAATTCGTAGGATATTTATTGCAGAAGAAAACGAATTCTCTGAATAACGGACGCTGAGTTGTGTACAAAGAGCAACAAATATCTCGGGGGCGTTTCGATTTCGTCAGAGGTCGAATGAGCCTGAACGAGAATTCGAAGATTATTTCAAAAGGCAGTCGCAATTCCGAAAAGGCACATAAAAACAACATAAAATATGATATAGTAGCGAGTGAGAAATCCGAATGTTCCTCTTCAGTCTTCCTAATGCAACGAACATATGTGAGAATACCCCCTCCCCCCCCCCTAACCCGAAAAGTAACGTAGTACTAAATTTTCTCAAAACAGAGGAAATAGGGTGATTTTTCACGAAAATGAGAGAATAATAGGGGCACGAATTCTTTCAAATAAAATTAATCTAAATACCCTACCGAATTTAATATGAAACAGTTTAAATTCATAAGATTTCTAGTCGAAATATATTACATTTTCATCAAAATAGTTGAATTTTCACCCAAAGAAGATTTTCCACCAAAAGAAATTAATTTTCAACCCAAAAAAACTAATTTTTAACCAAAAAATTGCATTACCAACCAAATAGTTTATCTTTCAAGCAAAGGAAACGAATTTTCAACAAAAAAGTTAATTTTCAACCAAAAACAGTTGAATTTTCGAGCCAAAAAAATAAAAATTTTTTAATACAGTTGAATTTTCAAACCAAAAAGTTGAATTTTCACCAAAAAAGTTCATTTTGAACCAAGATGGATGAGTTTTCTATAAAAATATGAATTCTTAACTAGTTGAATTTAATGAAAAAAAAAAGAATTTTAAACAAAATAGTTAAAACCTCAATCAAATAGATCAATTTTCAATCGAGATGAACTTTAAACCAACTAGTTGAATTTTCAACAAAAAAATTTAATTTCTAAACGAAGAGGTGAATCTTAAAAGAAATGAATTTTAAAGAAAGTAGTTCAACTTTTAAGTAAGTAGTTGAATTTTTAACCAAAAGATAAATCTTCTTCAAAGAAAGTTAATGTTATACTGAAAAGGACACATTTTCCACAAAATAGATCATTTTCAAAATAATTATAAATTGTTAATGAAAAAAATGATAAATTTTTAAGAAAAAAGTTCCTTTTCAATCAAATGATTTGACCTTCTACCAAATTATTGAATTTTCTACAAAACATTTTAATTTTCGACCGAAAAGAATGAACTCTTAACTAAAACGATGAATCCCGAACAAAAAAAATTATTTTCCTAAAAAGTATTTTAGTTTAATTTTTCGTTCCTTTAGTTTCCATTTCCTTTTTAATTTTTATTCTTTTTAGTTTCACTTTAAACCAAGCAGTAGGATTTTCAACCAAAAAATATAAATTCTTAACAAAAAATGTAATATGTAGTTACATTTTGAGTTTAAAAAATTAATTTTTTACAAAAAAAAAACGAAATTTTAACACAACAGTTGAATTTTCAATCGGAGATACATCTTCAACAACAAAAAATAGTTTTTAACAAAGCAGTTTAATTTTCAACCAAGAAGTTGAATCTTTGACTAAATAAGATGAATTTTCAACAAAGTAGTTACATTTTCAACCAAATAGTAGAATTTTGATTCAAATGAGTGTAAATAAGAATAAAAAATATAAGTGTAGACTTTTCAACCAAAAATATTTGGATTTTGTTATCGGGATCTATTACTTCATTTCTCACTTAAGTGGAAAAACAAGAAAAAAGGGAAGTTGCAAAGGATGCAAAGAGTGTAAAGGGTGTAAAATCTGAAATATGAAAATGATTCTAAAGTTTACTATTTTTGAAATGTGGTATACATACACGGAATGTACATTTGTAAAATCGCGTGATATCCTTTCGAATCTTTTAAAAATTAAAATACGCCTGAAATTTGTTGAGAACCTTTGAAATTTCTGGAAAATTCGTTAATTTTTCAAATCCCTTGAAATCCTTGATATCCCTTTATAAATCCATAGAAATCTTTTGAAATCTTATTATTTCTTTTGAAATCCTATGCATCCCGTAAATCAGGTGGAATCTCTAAAATCCATAGATAGCTTTAAAAGTCCTTTGAAATTTTATTCCATTTATCCCCTAAAGTTCTTTAGGAATCCGCTGGAATCCCTTAAAAAAAATTTTATTTTATTGATATCCTGGGATCCTGGATAATCTTTGAAATCCCGTAAAATCGCACAAAATCTGATAAAGCCCCTTACAATTTCTTGAAATCTCTGATGTTTTCTGAAATTACTTAACATCTTTTAAAATATCCTAAAACCTTCCAAATCCCTTCGAACATTTGAAATCCTTTAAAATCCACTGAAATCTATTAAAAACCCTTAATTATATTGATATTCTCTGAAATCCCTGGAAAACTCTCAAATTATCTTATATCACTTGAAATCTATGAAAATTCCTTATATTCTTATCCTTATGAAATCTTTAAATTTTGTTTTCAATTCTTTGAATCCCTCAAATATTACAAAATTTTTTAAAACCCTTAAAAATTTTGTAAATGCCTTACTAAAATTCCTTGACTTTTAAAACTTTTAAAATAAAAAAATATCTTCAAAATTTTCTAAAATGTTTAAAATCCCTTAAATGTGGTAAAATCCCTAGAAATATTTTGAAATCTAGCACACATCTTAAAATATTTCATATGGTTGAAAATTCATTAAAAAATTTTTTAATCTTTGATATCCTTTGAGATGCCATAAAATCGCATGAAATTTATAGAAATGCCTTAAAATCCCTTGAAATCCTTTGATATTTTGATCCCCTCTTGAAATCCCTTAAAGTCATTGAAATTCTCTGAAATTACTTGGGACATTTTAAAATACTCTAAAAGTTTTTAAACCCTATGCAATCTTTTCACATCGCTGAAATCAGTTTAAATTCTTTAAAATCATTTGGTATGTTATTATAGCCAATCTAGCGACAACCTTTCAAAATGCACAGTAAAAATATTACATATGTATTTTAGAGAATAATTTGTAAAAATCGTAGCATTAGCCTCATTATTTCAAAATAGTTGCATCGTTAAAGAAAAGTGTCAAAAAGTGTTAACAGTGGCATGATTCCGAGGCCAATACTTCTTAAAATACTTTTATCAATACTCACTACCAATACTTTATTTCCACAAGGGAAGATTCGAGTGATTGGGAATTCA
>JAUELO010000347.1:3490201-3501324 GCA_032357855.1 Amphibolips quercusostensackenii
TATAGTCTATCTATGGGGATATTATACTTATGTCCTGGAAGTGACAGAAGTGGATGAATTTTATGTTTGCAGAAAAACGCATGATTCGAATTTTCAAGCCGTGAACATGTCTTTGAAAAAATTTAATATTTGAAAAAAATGTAAAAAGTAAAGAAATGTTGATTGTTGAAACTCTGATGATTCACCTCCGTGTACTAACTTGTGTTAACAATGATAGGAGAAAGAAAAAATTGATTAGGCATGATAAACCTAACGGATATGTAAATCGTAAGAAAGCTAATCCGAAACTGTGATAAGATAAAGAAAAGGATGAATAGTCAGTTTCAGTGTATTCCGACCGACCACCGGAGTTGTTCACTCATGGTGATAACATTGTCGTAAAGAAGGAAATGAACGGTTAAGTTTACCATCAGTTTTAATTACAAATGTACATTGCGAAGAAGTGTACTTTTCTTAGAGTCCGAGTAGCCAAGGCAGTTAAAAACAACAACAATGTTGTTCCAAGTCTATCGGACACATTTACTCTAGTAAAATTATAATAATTGGTTAAAAATATAAAAAATTACATTGTTATAATCAGATAACATGGTTAGATAAGTACAATTTGTAATAAAATAGTCATCATCTTTTAAACTAAATGTTTCTCAGCATTTGTACATATAAGTTGAAATTATAATATTTGAAATAACAATAAAAACTCGATCGTGATATGATGAGAACAGTTAAAAATTGTATGACTTTGTAATCACTTTTTCCAAAAGAGTTGGAACAAAATTTTTGCTGTTTTTTACCTTGAACAAAATGTTAATCAGATCAACCTAAATATTATTTGAGTAGAAGAACTTCTGTTTTACATGCAAAACTGCTTTTGTAACGAACAATCTTTTTATGTATTAGGAATCTAATTTGCACTTCAATGTCTGAGAAAATAACTTTATTTGCTGGCATTGTTGTCGTCAAGGGTGCATGGCACGACTAACTCTAGGTTGCAATTATTAAAAGAACCATTGTAAGTGACTCGTAATAATAATAAGTAGGCTGAGTAATGACAACAGTGCTTGTTCAGGATAAGTGAAGATAATTATTTTCAACTGCACTTGAAAATTATGAGGTAATTAAACTTGAGAGATGAAATAAGTTAAAGCAATTCAATAATTATTTTAGCAAATATTTTTAGGAAGTGAAAGTCCATGATTAAAACAACAAATGGTGTTCAGAAGCTCAAAGCGAATTTAAGCATACTGTTTTTGTTTAAACATTTCTAGAATTTTAATATAATTAAGATGTTGAAGTCCAAATCACAAACATTTTGTTGGAATTGAATGATATTTTTTCTCTCAGCTAAAATACCGTTTTATCGTCTTCTTTCGAAATACGTTCCAAAATTTAAGAAAAGTTCCAAATTAACAGGATGACGGTGTTTTTTTAATATAAAATTTTATTTTACATATCAAGAAATTTGAGGATAAAATTTTTGCACATTTAGAAAAAATCTACGAAAAGTACTTCTTGCTCTTTTCAAATATCTTGCATTGCTTACGAACAAAATTTGCAAATTATATTTGTAGGGAAAAAAATCCCCGCAGGTCTCAAAAATGGTTAGGCCGAATAAAACTTATATGATGCTTTTCTTATATAAATAGAATCTTGCAAAAAAAAAAATTGAAAAAAATTTGAATTTTCCAGAAAATCCTCTTTATATTTTTTTTCCTAAATCATTCTATATATTTGGCTGAAAATTTTATTCATATATTTTTGGTTAAGCAATTAAGCATTTCTCTTTTTTCATTAAAAAAACTTAATTATTTGGTTAAAAATGTAATTATTTTGTTGAAAAATCAACAACTTTGTTTAAAAGTCATCCTTTTTGGTTGAAAACTCAGCTTTTACGTTGAAAATTCCTTTTTTTCGGTTAAAAATTCAATTATTTTCGTAGCCAATTAAAATATTTTCTCGAAAATCAATTCATTTTTGTTAAAAAGTTAACTGTTTTGTAGAAAATTCTTCTTTTTGATTTGGAAATTCAACAATTGGGTAGAAATTTTTGGTTAAAAATGCAACTGTTTGGTTGAAAATTAATCTGTTTTGGTTGAAAATTGAACCATTTTGTTGCAAATTCTCCTTTTTGGATGAATTAAAATGTTTCTGATTTAAAATAAAAAAATGCTTGTTGAATGAAATATCAACTTTCACATTTTTTGTTAAGAAATTATCCTTTTTGGTTAAAAGTTCAACTACTTTCTTATTGATAACTTTTTTTGTTGAGTATTTATAATTTTAGCTGAAAATTTATCTCTTTGGCTGAAAATGTAACTTTTTTGTTACAAATAATTTTTTTTTTTTGTTAAGAATTACTTTCTTACTGAAAACTTAATTATTACAGTTGAAGTTAGATGAAAGTTCATATGCTTGGTTCAAAATGTAATTATTTTGTTTAAAAATCGTTCTCTTTCATTCAAAATTAGTTTTATTTACTGAAAAATTTTACTATTTGAGTTAAAGATTCATCGTATAAGTTGAAAATGTATATCAGTTGGTCGAAAATGTAAATTTTTGTTAAAAATTGGTATTCTTTTGGTAGAAAACTAATCTTCTTGGTAGAAAAATCATCTTGTTGAATAAAAATAAACACTTTTTTTTAATTTATATTTTCAGGTAGAAAATTCAACAATTTGGTTGAAATTTTTGTTATTTCTTGACTAAAAAATCGCTTTTGATTAAAAATTCAACTGTTTTTTTCAATATTCATCTTTTTGATTTTAAAATTCACCTCTTTTAATAGAAATATAATCCTTTTTGTTAAAAAAAAAGGTAGTGTATATGCGTCCGGACACAAGCCACGCCCCTTTCCCTTTTTGAGGTCCCCCTTCCCCTTGTTATAGTCCGTTCTTTCAGACTCGCCAACGTTATAAACATACACAAACGTACGGACTGTCCGTAATTTTAGACTTGACCTAAAAAAATGCAACCGTTTGGTTCTCCCTGATAATTAAATTTTTTACTGATTAAGATTTTATACTGATTAACACTTTTTTAATGGAAATTTCGTCTTTTTAGTTGAAAACTCATCTCTGATAGTATAGATTTAATTGTTTTAGCCGAAAATGCAACTGTATGGTTCCCTATTTTTGAATGATAAATCAGTTCAACTTACTTATTTATCAGTGAAAATAATTGATTTATACATAGAATTTAGTCACTGATTGTGATTGTTAAAAATTGTACTGATTCCAATACACACTATATACAGATTTGAAAATTAATCTGTTTGGTTGAGGATTCAACTGTTTCGTTGAAAAAATGTGTCTTTTTTGGTTGAATTCAACTGTTTTTGATTGAAAATAAAAATATTTCTTTGTGTAAATATCAACTATTACACTTATCGTTGAGGATTCGTCTATTATAGTCGAATATTTAACTACTTAGCTGGAAGATGAACTTTGTTGAAAATTCTTTTTTTTTTGGTTTAAGATTCATCATTTTAGTTTCAAATTATTTTTTCGGTTAAAAATGTAACTATTTTATTAAAAATTTTACTATTTTTCTGCAAATTCATCTTTTTTTTTGTATAAAACATTAATCTTTTTGGTTGAACGTTCGAACGCTTCTAAATGCTTGGTCTAATGAAACTTTTCATTGCTTCAGTAAAACGATTCATTGACTCACATTCCTATCAAAGTGGGCGTAACATATTGTTTTGCAATTAATATTATTAAAGTGGGCCAATTTTACCAAAATTGTTAAAGAAATATGAAAGAGGATATTATTTTTGTTAAAGCCTTCTTGTTGAGCAAGGAAGACATGTGCCGATGAGATGAGGGGGTTATTTCGATATCCCTAAAGCCATCACTATAACACTACAAAGCCCGTGGAGTATTCATCGTCAAAGGGTGGTCAATTTCATGCCAGGTGGAAGCACAGTGCGTGAGGATTCGCGAATGTCCGGCGCTTGTCAGTGGCAGCTCGAATAGCGCAGAGAGAAAGAGAGAGATATCGTGATATATTATAGTGAGATGGAAGGAGAGACCAACAGTCAAAAGGGCCTAGACCGTCAACAAAACCCATCCACACGTGAGTATTCGCCAGGCTTTGTAGAAATGATACTGTTGTCGCGTGAAATTGAAACCAGCAGATAAGGGGTCGTTTCGATGACACGAATAGTTGCGAAAATCGTTACACTGCAAAAAAAATTAATACTTAAAAGAATAATACGAGCAAATATAATCAAATGTACTTTATAAAATCAGGGTGGCCGTTGTAATCAAGGAAAAAAATTTCTCGTTATTTCCCAGTTCGGAACCATTTTTTAGGGTAATTGCAATTACAAAACTTGAACCCTCAAAACTGAACAATTTTTCATTTGATGTAATCACTCAAAGTGAACCTTTTTGAATTTTAAACTTTTATAATTCAAGCTTAACATATTTTTAATTAAAACGATTAATAGTTTACACTATAAAATAGAAGCTTTTAATATTTTCCAATTAAACCATTTTAGATCAAGTGCCATTAAACTGGTGAATTTCCAATTTTAAACTTTTATCAATTGAACAGTTCAAAGATTTCTCGTTAAGACACTATAAATCGTCAATGTAAATGCGAATTCCTTTTAACTCTCTTGAATAAAAATGTAAAAGATGCCTCTCTTTCAATTCAATACAAAATTAAAGATAACATTTTGCCCTCCGTCCACTCAAGAAAAAAGTTATGCGAAAGTGCGTGCCTCTTTGATTTCAGAAAAACGTGAAAATCAAAATTTCCGTCCTTATAACTTGATAAGAATGTTAAAAATAAAATATTGCCCTCTTTCAATTCAGAAAAATGATTGAAAATGAAAAGCTCTACCTTCAACTCAATAAAAATGCTAAAAAGAAAAAAAGACCTCTTCCAATTTAAAAAAAATCGTCGCTTCCAACTCTGTAAAAATCTTTAAAATAAAAAAATGCCCTTCTTCACAATATGAAAAATTTGAAAACCAAAATGTCCTCCCTTCCAACTCAATAAAAATGTAAAAAACAAACATTTCCCTCTTCCAAATCAGAAAAAAATTTAAAACTAGACATTTTTCCATCACCCAATAAAAATCTTGAAAATAAAAAATTGGCCTCTTACCATTCAGATAAAGAAATAACCAAAATTATCCTTCTTACAATTCAAAAAATATTCAACAAAAGTTAACAATACAACTTGACATTTGAAAAATATTGAAATCTAACTTATTTTAATTTTAATTATATTACGTGATATGAAATGGGTCATATTCCAAGTTATTAGATAGATTAATCTTCTAAAAATTTGTCAAATTCCCGGTTTTCTTGGTTCCCGGGCTAGACTTATTTACAAGATTTACGGTCTTCTTTTGTACTTTTATTCGGCCGTGGTGACTTTTTTGCGTTAAGTCAATAGTATGGACATATGCCTAGGAAAAAAAAATAAAAAAGAATACATTATGAAGAGGGTCAGATATCAAGGCCGGGAGATTTCAAACTTAGTGACCCTTGTCTGATGTAATGATCGCTAATTAAATTCGCGTCAAAATACATAGTTTATTCTAGGGACAATTGACAATCTATAAAAACATCCTGGTTCAACCTTCTACTACTTCATTTTTTCAGTTTTTATTCACATTTTGGTGCTCTCTCCGATTATAGTGTAACATAAAAAGGAGGGAATTTAATTATTGAAGAGAAGATAACGACCTAATTTAGAACCAAAGCAGAATATCACAATTCCAGTTTAAAATTGTACAATTATGATTTTTTATTTTTCAATTTACAAAGTATTAAATTGCAAATTGTACAATTATAAATGTGGAACTATTCTTCATTTTAAGCGATTTCCATTTAAAACTTTCATATAAAACTGATAAACTTCGAAACTCGATATTTTCACATAACAGAATTTAAAACTTATCGAGCAATTTGAAAATTTACCGTTTTAAATACCTTGAACAATGCGTAATTTTATGAGCTTTATAGTTTATACACAACAGGCGGACATTTTTAGTAAATTTCAGTAATATTTATAAAAATATTATTGTTTTTATTTTTTTAACTTTTGGTATATTCAATCATTATTTAAAAATTCGAGACATTTTTGTACCAAGTTTGACCCTTGGGTAGGATCTAGAGAAAAAATTCTAAAATATCTTAACAAATTGACAAAATAATATGGAGATAGAGCTTTAAAATTCTAACGCATTGAAATTTGACGTTTTTTTTTGACGTATTAAATTGATATTTTGCCAACAACTTGGGCTGATTAGACGTAGAATTTCATTAAACAATTTAATGTTGATATTATAAAAATTAGGCTACTGTATAAAAATAAATTTAATTAGAAGCCTCGAAAAGTACCAAAATTACAAAATTTGAGGCATGAAAAACTGAATGATTTCTGCAGGACTTCAAATGAAAATTATTACAGTTAATATTAACTAAAGTATTCAAGGCATTCAAGAATGGATAATTTTAAATTATTATCCTTGGAGAAGTAGGCAATTTTAAACTGGAAATCTGCAGAACATAAATATTCAAAGTTAATAAAGCAATACAAACTCAGATGCGCTTAATTTTTTTTAACTTACGAATACTGCTAAAATATCTCTAAAATTTTTTAGCACACGTTAAAACAGTTTAACGAAGATATTTTCTAAATCGTATATACAATAGAAAACACATTTTGTCGAGTTAATACAAGAATTTCTCTTTCACCATTCTATCGAAATTCTGATTCCGAAGTCGTTGAAAATAAACAGAAAAAGAAATTGGAGGCTTCGTAAAAAAATTGTAGAACACCTTAGTTAGAATTCAGACTTAGACTCAGGGTTAATCTCTGAAAAGAATTTCAACCAAACCTTTTTCCTCAAATCGCTACAAACTAAGGAGAAAGTATTACTTCCTGTCACTTTTTTTTCTACTTTTCTGTCTAAAGGAAGACATTGTAAATTTTGTAACCCTGACCTAACTGGTGAATAGCCACAGTTAGGCCATAAACGTGACATTTCAGGTACAATCACTGCCTCTCGAAAAAAAGGGTGAGCATAAAAAAGGGTAGCAAAAAGTGCATTTCGGATGCTGATAAAATTCTGCTTTTTCACCCGTTTCCACAAAATGCCTTTTGTAATTAATAAAAAATGTATTTTTGGGTTGACCAAGAATCGAAATTTTGAGAACGGTAAAAAGAACCGATCGCTAGAACGGCTAGAGAACGAAAACAGGGTCGTTTATTAAATATATGAAAGTACTTTTTTTTTAATCATAAAATTAAAACATTCAAATTGTGCAACAAAATTGCACAAGGCTTAAATTTCTTTTAAAAAGGTTTGTAAGAGGTATTTTCCACGTGTGTTTTTAGTAGAGATTGACTATTTTATTTGAAACGTCAAATGTCAGAAGGTAATCCTACAGAGGTAATAAAAAAGCACTTATTATTTATGCATTCGGAAAACTGCGTAATTTCATTTCTGTGAAATGTTATACATAATACCTTTCTTCATCATTTATGTTAAGAGATAGGCAAAGAAGGGGAGTATTTATGCACAGGAACTTCTCAGCGAATATAGCAACTCATAATAACGTGAGTCGTAAACGTTATTCGTCAGCGAGCGTTCTTCATACCGCTGTGAATAAGTCTTCTTGAAGGGGTTTAGAGATATTAAGGACTTCACAAAAAGCAACAATGCCTTTTCAAGATATTCCAAGGACGAGAATTATTTTCAATCCACAAATGCATTTCATGCTAAGAAGTTATATATGAGGCATTATTTATGAAGTGATACCACCTGAAAATCGAAATTATTCGGATCATATTCAAATCCACATATATTATCGTACTATTAGTCCTTAAGGCCTAAGTCATGGTGTAAATTTTAAGGCCTTAAGGCTTAAAAAAAAGATGGGTGTTTTGAAAAGCTCTTTTCATGCACTTTAAGATAATTATTTTTTTTTTAAGAAAAATTTAGCTTCGATTTATCGAAATTCAAGATTAAAATCGATTTTTGACAAAATCCGACATCATCAATTTTTTAAAAATAGTCTTTAATGAAGTAGAATTCTTCCCCTTTAAGACTCTGCTTTAACCAAAATGGGGAAACTTTTCGTTTTGAAGAAATAGGAATATAGAAATAAAAGTAGTATCGTTTAAATAATCAAAAGTGGTAAAGAGTAGAATCGCTTCTGATTTGATAGAAAGGAAATACTAAAGAAGGAAAAAAGAGGAATAATTATTTAAGAAAGGGAAAATAAGGGTTATAGGGAAAAGAGTGCGAAGTCTGTAAATTAATACAAACAGTACCTCAGGGAATATTTTTATATACCAACAACAAAAATTAAATGACAAGCAAGTTTAAACAATTAAAATTAATTTTATCAATATTGTGATTTTACAAATTTCTCCAAGTGAATCATATTTCGATTGAATAGTTCGATTGAATAGTTCGATTTTAAAAATATACTGCAAAGAAAGTTTACCAATTTTTATTCTAATGAAAAGAAATGAATCGTGAGCACACTGGCGTATTATACTTTTACGACATTTTGTTACGATGTCCATGCGAGGAAAAGAAGCGATAAAAAGTGGTCCAGGAAAAAAAGTGACAGATCACTTAACCCCTGAATCGTAAAATCTTCTTTCTATGTGTCGTCCAACTCAGTCTGTTAGATTTACCAGACTTTAGTGTCCCTACCAAATATTTTATACTCGCATACAGATTTCACAAAAAATAATACATTTTTGTTTTAAACCATTTCTATCATACGAATTTTCAATGCAGTAGAAATTTTTTACTTTGTTTGGCTCAAGCAATTTTTAAATAAAAATATAAATTTTTTGTCTTCTGATAGTAAGTTTCATCTAAAATAAAAGAAAGGAAAAACAAGGACAATATATTTGTGATAACTGACGAAAGTTTATAACTTAACATAAAATTAATTATATTTCTTACATTATAATTTATTGTTGTACTTTACATACATACAATTTTTGTATAGACGATCAAACCGTTGCATTCTTGGTAAAAAATATCAACTTCCGACTAATAAACTAACAAAATCAAAAATTGTTAAGAGTGTCTAATTCTTGTTCAAATTATAATTATTTTTGTTTGAAGATATCAATTTTCAATGTACAACCCCAAAGTAACCTAAAACTATTCAAAAATTATTAATCTCCTTTGAAACTAAAATTTCAATTAAATAAAATGAAATAAAAAATGTTCAATACAAATTTCAATTTCCCCAAAAAAATGTAACAATTTCCGAAATTTTTTAAGCTTGTTTTTATTATTAAAAAAAATCAAGCCATTTTGTTGAAAGTTCGTCTTTTTGGTTGAAAATTCAACTATTTTGATAGAAAATCATATTTTCGGGTTAAAAATTTAACTTTTTGCAGAAATTTCATTCTTTGACTCGGAAATTCAACAACTTGGTAGAAAATTCAACTATTTAGTTAAAAATTCGTATTTTTAGTTTAAATATTCTTGATTGAAACTTGAGCTACCTTGTTTAAAAATAATTAAATTTAAACTGAACTATTTTGTAAAAACATTTTTCTTTTATTTGTTAAAAATTAATTTTATTAACTGAAAATTTAACTTTTTCATTTTTGATTCAAAATTGATTTTTTAAAATTAATAATTAAATTGTTATGTTGAAAATTCGTGTTTGGGGAATAAAAATTCAACTATTTTGGTAGAATATTCAATTATTCGGTTACAATTTTTGTTTTTTCTTGACTAAAAAATATTTTTTAGTTGAAAATTTAACACTTTGGTCAGAAATGCACCTTTTTGGTTTCAAAATTCAACAATTTTTTATCTGGAAGTCTAGCTATTACTTTTTTGGTTGAAAATTTATCTTTTTTGATGGAAAATTCATATATTATAATGTTAAAAGTCCATATTTTCAGGTTGAAACTTCAACTGCTTTGTAGAAAATTTGTTTCTTGGGTTGAAAATTCACCAATTTATTCGAAAATTCAATTATTAGGTTAAAAATTAACTTTTTTGTTTGAAATTATATTTTCGGGTTAAAAATTCAACTTTTTGTAGAAAATTCGTCATCTTGACTTGAAAATTTAACAATTTGGTGTAATATTTTTCTTTCTTGACTGCAAAATCTTTCTTAGTTGATAATTTAACTCTATTGTGAAAAAAATTCGTCTTTTCGGTTTAACAGTTCAACTATTTGGTTGAAACTTAACTATACTTTGTTTCTTCAACTGCTTTGTAGAAAATTTGTTTCATGGCTTTAAAATTCAACAAACTGTTAGAAAATTCAATTATTGGGTTAAAAATGAACTTTTTTCTTGAAAATTATATTTTCGGGTTAAAAATTCAACTTTTTGTAGAAAATTCGTCATATTGACCTGAAAATTGAACAATTTGGTTTTATTATTTTTCTTTCTTCACTGCAAAATCTTCCTTGGTTAAAAATTTAACTCTATTGTTTAAAAAAATCGCCTTTTCGGTTTAAAAGTTCAACTACTTGGTTGAAACTTAACTATAATTTGTTTCTGCATGAAACGCCAACAAAACCAAAAGTTGTACAAAAAGGGTAAATTTAATGATTTTGAATAATAATCAGATAAATAATGATACACTAAAAAATACCAAATTGATTGAGGCAAAAAAAAACATAAAACATATATAATATTTTGAATCATTTTTTTAATAATTTGAAACTTTTAATTTAACACCTTTAAGTAATTAAGAGCCAATCCGGTTTTTACAACAATAATTGCGATACTTTCTTGACATATCGTTAAACCACTTTTTTAGATAGGATTATACATGCAGCAATATTTTTTCAGCGAAATCAGATTTAAAACATGCACAGCGAGTACAACTTTTTAACCTACTCATTACTGCAAGTGCATACAAAATAATGTTTACTCTGACAGTTTCTATTTTACATACAATGTACTTGCAAAGAACGTAATAATAATAGATAAACAGAAGTCTTTTGGAGATCTACAAAAGTGCATCTTTCTGTACACACTTTCTGATTTACAAAATGCTAAATACTGCCATCAAAGTCGAAGAGTGTAGTTTCCTATTGGTTTGTAACCATCAATTGAACCATTCGTGAGCGAAGCACGCCTTGGAGACGATTGTGACAGGAAAA
>JAUELO010000347.1:3501351-3513323 GCA_032357855.1 Amphibolips quercusostensackenii
GAAAATAATTCACATAACTACATACTGTAGTCTACAGAGTAGATGCGCGTGACATAAAAGACAGGTTTTATGCACTTTCAGTCATTTATTATTAAGATCAGGATATTTTAATACGGTAGGATACTGCATGTCAGTGCTTCGTAAGTTTAAAATATTAAGTTTCAATTATATCGAAAATCCTCTGCAACCTTTAGATTTGATGTCCTAATTACTTATTGGCGTTTGATGATAGGATTGAGATTAATTGAAGTGTGACAGTACAGAACAAGAAAACTAACAAAATCGGAATTTTTCAGGAGGGCGAAAGAACATTCTGTTAAATCGAAATCACCATTCAAAGATAAGACATAAAGTCCACTCCCGAGATGACGTGTTGCTAATTTAGGCCCAAAAAAATTAGATCAGAAAAAGTCATCCAATTTGAAGGAAATAAATATGACAGCTGACAATTTCAAAGTGACACTGGTCACAATCTGGAACAGGCCATAGGCTGCGGATTGCGATGAAAAATTTAATCATCAGTTCAAATAAAAAAAAAACGTACTTCGGAGATATTGAGTTTCTGAATGCGGGTGAAAAAGATTTGATCTAAAAAATTTAACCAATTCAGAGTAAATCGTCCAAGAATGTTGAGGTTATAATTTCACAGGTTTTGAAAATGGGCTTTCTGTAGAAATTAAAAATCGAATTTTTAATTTTTACAAAAATAAAAAACTCATGCTGCTGAGATATGGGAACAATCTTGGGTGAGAATGTTTTATTTAAAAATGATGTATCATGAGCTGTCTAAAAATTTAAAAACTCATCTCTTTCAGGAGAAATTTGACCTCTTTTGATTAGAAGTGAAAACATTCTAAACTTTCATCTTTTTTGTTCAATAATTAAACCAATTCAATAAAAATTCATCTGTGTAGGTTAAAAATTCAACTGCTTGGTTAAAAATGCGCCTGTTTTGTCAAAAATTTGTATTTTTGGATACAAAATTCATCCCTCTAGGTTGAAGATTCATCTTTTTTGGTAACAAGTTGTTGGTTGAAAATTCAATTGTCTTTTTAAAATTCGTCTTTTTAGCTCGAAGATTCAAATATTTGCTCAAAAATTTGACAGTTTGGTTGAAAATTCAACTATATGGTTAAAAATTCAACTATTATTTTGAAAATTCCACTATGTTGCTTGCAAATTCAAATATTTGGTTGTAAATGCAATATACTTGAACTTGAAATCTTAGGCGTTTCATATTGAATTCAATATCTTACCTATATATTAATTTAACCAAATAGCATTGATTCCCCCATTATTCCCCTATTTTCGTGAAAAATCACACTATTTTCCTGATTTTGAGAATATTTTGTTCCGTGAAGTCTTTTAAAATATTATGTTTGTATGTTATGTGTATTATTTTAGGCTTTTATAAAATGAAATCGAAGAAAAATTTTTGAATTAAAATCAAGGGAAGGTGTTCGTATTTTTGACCCTATTTAGTTTTAAGGCTGTCATCGAAACAAGCACATTTTTGGGATAGAGCTAGAATAGGCTTTTTTCTATGCAATTGGGATGATCAGATTCCAACCATATTAATAACATTTTTTTTTTTTTTTAAACTCCTATTGGTAGATTCTAGACCTGGAGGCTTCAACATTCTTCAGAGAAAATTTTTGTTTTTGGGGAGACATGCTACCTCAACGGAGTGAAAGTTAGATGAGTACTTTCGATAATCAAATTCAGTCGAGATCGCGAGGCTTCCTGTGGGATTTGACGACTTCGTGCGACATTGCGACGACCAAGGCATGAGGAAGGAGACAAAGACTTTTCGACCCATTGCACATCCATTTAAGTACGAAGCCTTGAAGTTTCGTTCCCAACATTACTGTACCGAGACGAAAGATCGTAACTTTCGCGTCAATCTACAGTCTACACGATGTCTCAGACGAAAGCGGCGAAGAAGAGGTGCTTCCGATTCAACTGTGAAGACTCAAATGCGTACATCGGATTATATGACGCTTGAAGTACCCCTACAAAACGACGGAAATTTCACATCAAAACTTTTTTTTCAGAGAAATTCAAATTTTGCATATCACCCCTAAAACCTGAATCAAGTTATGAAGCAGAAAATTTTTCGAAGAAGTAAAGAATTTGTAAAAATATGTAAAATGCAGCATAACATTCCTCCTCTTTGTTACCGTAAAATGAGGCTAAGCGGCTCGTTTTTTTCGGTGCATTACAATACAGTGCAAACAGGAATGTACATTGATGCTTCAAATATATCATCTCTAACTGACCCTCTTTCCTACTACAAATCACAAAAAAACAATTAATTCACAAGCAATCTTTACAATCTCTTGACTAGTGAGCCACATTGCCCTACATTACTCATGTGAAAAAAAAACTTTACAAAAAAATAATTATTTATCATTTTTCTTATCATTTTAAAGCAAATATAGTTACTAAAGATGATGGATACGTTCAATAATCTGCTCATTGTCACTTGAAACGTAACTATAGATTTATTTTTAACCTCATTTTTCATTTTCTCCACAATAAAATACTATGAGCCGTTTTCCCCCACAAATACGAAAATTCTTCTTAAAAAATCATTCTGCAGGTCGACAAATATATTGTATTCGTGTGAAAATTTTAATATATCTTATTCGGGTGTTAAACAAAATGATCAATAGAAAAAATTTTCACAAACTTCTGCAAGTCAAGTTTCTCACAAGTTGTTTTACACAATCTATCTAAATTTCCAAAACTGAGAATCTATTACAAATGCAATTTTCATTAGTTATGACTAAAGAAAATACACCAAAACAGATTAAAAATAAAGTTTAACATTTGTGAAAAAGCAAATAATAATCGCTAATCTTAAAATGTATTATTCAGACAAAAAGATATTTAATTATAAAAAATAAAGTTACCGGTGAGCCGGTTTCTCACACACGCGCCGCATAGCACCACTTTACGTTACGCTGCACTTGTTCAATTAAAAAGTAGATAATTAATGAAGGTATAAGTACTTTTATATCAAAATGCGAGCTTGCTATTTCAGTGGTTAATAACAACATAGATTTAGATGCAACCAAATTTTAAGTGGTTATTAGGATTTGTACATTAAACTGTGAAATACATTTAGCTCTTTTATCAGGATTAGTAAACAAAGCTTATATATTCCTGCGATTCCATTTTTATCTTTTTTGCATTAAAAATTGTCAAATACTGAAATAAATCTTTGGTTTTTAATGTTGTTATACAATCAAAAAAATTCCACAAAATTGTTCGGACTCCACCAAAAATTTGGATAATTTAACCAAACAAATCTTACGACAGAAAAATTGAAAAAATGTTATTACAAATAAAAGATAAAAATCTAAGTTTGACTTAAAGCGGACAACTTTGATTTTTTGAGTGGGTACAGTTGAGAAATAATGCCCCATATTTGGAAAAGAAGTGCAATAAAATACAATGAAATTAATTTGTAAATTAATAACTTTTATTTGTACACGTTTTCGCGGCGAGCTTTCATTTTTATCTATTATTTCAATTTGAGAAATAATTTTATAACAATCCAAGACATTAATTTCAGTAAATGGAGTATCTATAATAATTTTAAAATATTTACAAATTATATTTCGTGTATAATTAGAAACCAAAGTATGAAGACACAATTTTCAGAATTTCAGCAGTTTAGCATTAAAATATCCAACTTTGGTTATTTGTGACACATTTGCTTTGATTAACTGATTTTTTTCACAAATTGATATTGCATTCATAAATACATATACTGAGGAAAATATTCCCATTGTTTATTGTAACTTTTTGGAAGATAACTGAAGGTTAACTGCAGAAAAAAATAATCCAGCTTGAAACTGTTTATTTAATAATAGTTATTAAGTTGATTAGAGTTTGATGTTTTTTCTTCTCTTTATAGGTAAAAGTTAAAATCCTTACTTAATCCCAATGTTTTCAGGCTCCTTTTATTTCCTTAAAATGTTCTCTAAAAACCTATTTGGTACATTTTTATCCAATAAACAGTATTCGAGAAAAATATTTTTCATAAAAATAAAAATTTTATGATTCCTAAATAAAACTGTTCAATTAAAAACGTACCAAAGAGATTTGGAGAGAATCCTTTAAAAAATAAAAAAAATAAACCCTACAATATTAGCATTAAACAAGAATTGCAACTTTAGCCTCCAGATAAAAGCAAAAACATAAAACTCTAAATAACTATTGTTGAATAAGAAATTTTTCCCTGAAATATTTTTCTTAATTCTATAAATCATTTTTAACCATGCTCATTTTTGAGCTTCAGATAACTAGTGAACATCCTTAATAAATATATATTTTTTTAAATAGCTTATTTCGTACATTTTTTGGGAAAAATGTAAGTTTATATGAAATGTCAGGAAAAGAGAAAAGACACTAGGGGGCATATAAAGCGAGTAATGCCGATAGGGATGATAAAATATAAGAAGAGCGGCTTTCGTAAACCACGACAGTAAAATTCAGTGAAGTCAGCAGCTATAAACTGAATGCGTTGATTACCTAACCATTCAGCCTTATTCGCTTCACACAAAAGCACTTTATTCAGAGTATACTGTGCACGCTGTGCACACATTATATGCGTTTTGCAGATTTAGGAATAATTATTATTGCTATCAGGAAAGGCTTATCGGTTTTACAAGTTCGATAGTTTATATATACTTTTTTTTCTATCGCAACATATCGTCATTTTCTTAATCAGTCACGTTTACTATACAATATAGCAGAATATTACCGCTACTCAAAAGAGCTTTTATTATTTAATAGTTTGCATATTTCTTTTAAAATGTTTTAAAAGAAAGTTGATGAACGTTGGAAACTTAATCCTTTTCTCATTAGTTATAAATAATAAAATAAAATAGGGTGTCCGCAAAATTCATTTTCCCAATTCCCTAACTTATTTTGACCTATTTTTTAATTAAAAATTTCAATTTACTATCCTTGAAAATTATTTGAAGTGCCTCTTCCATAAATTGCTTGACTTTGGCAAGATTTTTTTTCAAAATCCCTGACTTTCCCAGACCAGTAAAATTCCCTGTCTTTTCCCTGATTTCCACACTTTTTCTGGCTTACGGCCACCTATTATTTTATTATTGTTTCATTGTAGCCCGAAACTAATGTCTGTTTTATTAACGGAAACAATTTATTCCTTTCAGTGTTCATAAAGTTCTCGCCCATATAAGTTGCTTTATTTCAATTTTTGTTTTCTATTTGTGTGGTCAGGCAACAGGGATTACGCAGAGCGATTTGCGATACTCGAGATTTCGCTGAATGAAATAGTATAGCGAATACGTGCCCCGAGCTTCGACTCTCAGATTTGAACAACTGCTTCGTTCTCAACACGACTACAATTGCAGGTTCTCAACTATAAGGCTATTTTTCATTTTCATATGCAGAATGTCTAAAAAACCATAATTTAAATACAATTATTAATTAATTGAATATTAGATAATATCAATCATTAAAAAAATTCATTTTTCGCTGATACTTTAATAAGGTACATTAACTTAGAGAAAAGTTGTAATAATACTCTTGAAGCCAAAAATGTAAGAATATTACTATTTGCCACTTTTTTCATTGCACAAATACCTCGTAAAATTTGCAACTCTCGTAGTAGTGTACAATCCATTATCCACGCAGAACTAATCGGAAAATTATTGCCTGTTAATTGTGTTAGTGCGATAAGACCGTACAGTGTGTATAAGAAATGTATGAGAAAAACAAGCGACAAATAGAAGAAGTGGAAAATATATTTCTGGACTAATAATGATAACACACTTCACAGCCAAGAATGGTCTCATAAAAGGGGAAATAGAGTGATATTTTTACGAAAATAGGGGAATAAATTTTTTTAAATAAAAATAATGTATACAAATAATGAATACGAAACGCTTCAAATTTCTAAGATTTGAAGTTAAAATATATTAATTTTCAATAAAATAATTGCACTTTCACCCGAGAAAGATTTTCTATGAAAAGAGATCAATTTTTAATAACAGTTCATCAAGAAAGATGACTTTTCTACCAAAAAGATCAATTTTAAATCTAAAAGCACGAATTTTCTATCCAAGAATGACGACTGTTCAACAAAATAGTTGAATTTTCGACCAACAAAGATGACATTTTATCATAATAGTTGAATTTTCAACAAAATAATTAGGTTTTCAACCAAGAAAGACGTTATACGAAAAGAGATGAATTTTTAACAAAAGTTTTGAATTTTCAAGATAAATAAAATAGTTGAACTTTCATCCAAAAGAGACGAATTTTCAACTAAATAGTTGAACTTTTAACCAGGAAAGATCAATTATCAATTAAAAATATCAATTTTCAACCAAAAATGAAATATTTAAATTTTTTGCTAAAAAAATTAATTTTCATTTTAAAACAACAAATTTCCAACAAAATATTTTAATTTACATCAAAAGAGATGAATCTTCAACTGAAAAAATTAATTCTTAACAAAGCAGTGCGATTCTTATTAAAATAGATACATTTTCGAATAAATAGTTGAATTTTCAAGCGAAAAATACGAATGTTTAAATTCAAAAGCTTCCTTTACTGTTCTACTAATTCAGTTTGCATTTAAGCGAAAAACTATAAAAAGTGCAACAAGGGGGAATTTCTTGAAAATAGGGAAAAAAGACCACATCTTTGGAAAAGGAGGATTTAGGGGGAATGGGGGAAAGAATTTCAAGTCTGAGATAAACATTCGGGGACAAAAAATCACCAGAACTGACAAAAATGTGTTTGAAGAGGAAACTTTGAAAATAACAGCATTTTTTTCTCGATCTGAGTAAAAGCCAAGGGAAAATAGTATTTCAGGTTCAAGCTGATGCTTTATAATTCATCACAGCTTGTGATGATAAATACATCCCTCTTTTCGAAGTTGACCTACCCCAAGCACTTTTCCCGTCGACCTACCCTGTATTTGTGTAGCAATATCCGAGAAACGTTGTTAGCCTCAAACCTCAACTGGAACGTAACCCAAGAAAGTCGTAAATGCCACCCTACGTTGACACGCGACCCCACCCCGAAAACGAGTGCTATAATACCTAAGCTCCTACACACAGTGTACAATTCCGTATTTTAAATTTAGAATCTAGAAACCAAATTTTTGCTATATATTCTATTTTTCTTGTACTTCACAATCCTTATATGGCTTAGCCTTACATAAATATAAGGATGAAAATAAAAAGTTGAAATTTTTCTATTTTCAATTGAGTGGAATAAAAGTATTACAGATCAAAATAAAAAATCTTTTTTCTGTTCATATTAATTGTATTAACGGTAAAAATAATTATTTGCGAGATTAAGAAGCAAGTTATTATTTTATAATTCTAATTTTTTATAATTGATGACAATCTTTTGATATACATCATTTACAATATTTTGTAAGTACAAATAAAACTAGATCTACTTCTCGAGGCTTAATATATGAAAATGAAAATTTCATTACTATGATTCATTATAATACAATTGATTAAACAAATATGTAAGGAATAAAATTGTTATTTTATTGATTTTTTCGCATCTTTAGTTTGTACATAAAATTTACAGAAGAGGAATGTGATTTATTATTATTTCAGAGATTTCAAGGGATTTTAAGAAATTTAAAAATATATAATGGGATTACAGAGAATTTCCCAAACTTTATCAGAATTTTTCAGGATTTCATAGGATATTTTAATAACTTCAAGAAACTTCACAAAATTTTCAAGGATTTGTATGGAACTTCAATGAATATAAAAAATTTATAATATTTTTCTAAATTAAAAAGAATTTGACAAGAATTAAGGGGTTTCGTATGATTTCATAGATTTTCAAATACTTCAGGGAATTTCACGGGATTTAAAAATTATATGCGGTTTTAAAGAACTTCTTTCAATATTGTTTGTTTCTCGATTTTATTTAGGACTTATAAGATTTTAGGAAAACTAAAAAAAATTGAAGGGGTTTCAGAAAACTTCTAACATTTCAAAATATTTGAAGGTATTTTGAAGGATTTAAACTTTTTTAGATTTTAAGATATTTAAAAGGACGCCAAGGAATTTTCAAAAGATTTTAATAATTTCAAGGGATTTCTAATAATTTTGAAGTTTATCCACAAGGCTAAACTTAAAACTAAAATACTCAAATAATTGACTTACTATAACAATTCCCTTTGCCTAAGAATTCAGGCAAATCTATACACTTTGAAATACACCTCACGGCTATAACATTTGAATTTTAAATTAGGTTGAAGCTTACAACATATTTTTTTCTTTAACCCGCGACAACTTAAACGTATAAAATGGAAGCTTTTAAAAATTATCAATTTAATAATTTCAAATTAAATGCCGTTAAACTGTCAAATTTCCAATATTAAACTTTTATGAATCGAACAGATTCAAAATTATTTTTTTAAGTGAACACTTTTTGAATTAGAAGTTAAATTATTTTAATTTTAATTCGTTTTTAATTTACATTTTTAAATTGTCAATTATACATAGAAATTCAACATTTTCACTTCAAAATTAAAATTGTAACGTTTAATGTTTAAATTAACACTCTAAAATTTTGACGATTCAAGATTATTTCCAACTAGTCAGTCTCATCAATTTCCTATCTGAGAGTCAGTTGGGTAACTATTAATTTGCCAATACATTATTTGCTAATGTCAACCCGTTTACGAAAAAATCGATTTTTTCAACAAAATTTCTCTATGGTTTGAAATTTGCATTAAATTATCGTGTAAAATTATGTAGACATAATATTTTTTTATGCTTGTTTTTAATACAAAATTCGTTTTTTTTTCTTGAATTTTCTACAGCTAAAATGGAAGACAAAAATTGAGTTTACAACAGTCGAGGCAACAATTGAAAATTAAAGAAAGTTGACTATCGAATTTTCAACTGTTGTACATCCAATTCAATTTTCAATTTTGTCAACAGATAAAAATTCAAGAAAAAGAGGAATATTGTATTAAAAACAAGTGTGAAGAATGTGATAGATAATATAAATAATTCTACACGAGAATTTAATAAATAAATATTTCAATTCATAACAATTTTTTTTTGATATGAATTTTGTGTAAAGGGGTCGGCCATTGGCAAATAATATTTTGCCAAATTAATAATATCCAATGTACTCTCAGTAGGGAATTTATAAGATTTAAAAAAATCTTAACTCTGACCATCTCCTTGTAAGCCTTTGAAACTGCATTTTGAAATGATTAAAACATCCATTAAAACTGAAAATGTACACTTGAAAATAAAGAACCAAAATGAAACATTTTTTAAGTAAAAGATTTTTGAATTGCGCATTGTTTTTTCTAATCCAGCGGCCACCCTGAAAAAAATCTTGATGGTATTCATAGATTTCCAACTACCTCCTTTAATTTTTGTGTAGGAAATGTTTCATATAAAAGTAGATTTCATTTCGATCTTGAGAAAATTGCTCTATCATATGTTTATTCAAAAATTTAGAAAGCTCTTTCGTATCTTTTCTTTAAACAGTTGTATATTACGGCTACACTAAAAAAAAATCATGTTCTTGAACCAAAAAAATTGTTTTCTTGCGGATATACATGGAATTTTGGCTGAATTAAACAAATCAACCAAATACTCCACCTACCAAAAGAGTTGGTTAAAACACCCAAAAAAATTACTTGTCTCGAACAAATGTTTTGTTGTCCATATAATAACCATATTCTATGTTTGGAACAACACAAATTGGTTGGATTCAACGAAATTGTTTTCTAAGTGTAATACAACTTCTAAAATTGTGCACTGAACACTACAAATTTGTTCCCACAGCTTAACAAGGGGTGTCGGGTCCTTCTTCGTATTACCAGGGCGCAAAGGTCTTCATAAAAAAAAGCGACGGAAATATAAAGCTAACTATTAGTGTGAAACTGTTAACTTCCTCGCACAAATGGAAAGACGATATTCGGACCCAAAGGGAGCCGACGAACGATTTCGTGTCACGAAGATTTACGGTTCATGCTTAGCTGGTCAGATTTTCGGAAATGGTTTAACTTTAGAGCAAAAAAAAGGAAACCTGAGAATTGAGACTCGAGAGGTTAGGTCGTAAAACGCAGAAGCAAGGAGTATAAAATTATAAAGGGAGAGATTGAAACTTGTTTTGTAACCGCAAGTACTTTATCGATTACAACAAGCAAAATTGTCTTTCGAGAAATCATAACAGGAATATTTCTAACTTCAAAATTACTCGCATGATAATTTTCTTATGAATAGGGGAAACCAGTACGAGGTAGATATCTGTACGAGGCGGATACCAGTACGAACTGAATAATGGAAAAAGTCAAGGAATTTTAAAACAAAAGTTCTGTAGTATTTTTTTATGAATATCAATATTGAAAACGAGTGTTATAATCAGCCTTTTCACTACTTACTTTCTATTTTTAAATTGAAAATTTGAAAAAAGTGATTTCGACATAGCGACGAAAATTTTTTCAGCTCATAGATTATCATTTTTTAAAGAATTGATATCACGATTCTTTCACTATTACTTCGACTCTTCAATCTATTTTTGTACGTAATATGTAATAGTTTTCTCACTTGTTCATCATTTATCAATATTATGACTTCAAAAGTTTGTCTATCCACCTCGTACTGGCTTCCCCTAATTATTTTGAAAATCTCTGAGGGGTTGTTAATCGAATTTTTGGTGCAAGGTTCCCAACGAAATTAAGAAGCATTTTTTGATGTTTATCAATCATTTCTACAAATTTCAAATAATTTGTCTAAAATCTAGGCTCAACAGGAAAAAGTATCGATTGATAATAAGACTACGGAGGCATTGCGTAAAAATTATGTGGAAATAACGTTATATATAGAAAATAAAGACAAGAAACGTAACAAAACTTTTGTTACGGGCCTTTTCGTTTATTTTGGCACATAGCTTTGACGAAAAACAATTTTGACATTATGCCTCCGTAGCTGCATTACCTTTTCGTACTTTTTCATACTTCGCATAATTTTTACACCAATTATCTTAAATTTTCAGAAATTATTGGCAAATATGAGAAAATACATGGGATTGCAAAATACTTTACGTATTATAGGAAATTTATCAAAGAAAATCATTAAATGAAAATCGATTATTGGATAATCGTTAAATATGCAATACGAACAAGAATATTGTAGGAATTAATTATTTATTTTAGAGCACTCATAATCTGAGGTGAAAGTCCACAAAAATAGCCTTTCTGCACAAATAAACTTTACAAAACTTAAAATTTAATTGAAATTCCTAAAAACATTGTGGAATCGCTTGAAATCCCTTGATACGTATGCAAAAATTTGTAACCCATTTAATATTTTTTAATATGTTTAAATCTGTTAAAATCCCTTAAAATATGTAAACTCCCGTAAAATCGGTAAATTAATTAGGGGTCCGATAAAATCCCTCATATATGTAATTTCTAATCTCTTGAAATTCTTATCGATTTAATAAAATCATTTAAATCTTGTGAAATTCCTTGAAATACCTTAAAATCGTTTTAAAACGTGGATTCGTTAAGAATCCCTTGAAATTCAATTCAATTTGATTTATTTTCCAAAGATTTCTAGAAATGCTTAAAATCTTCGGAAATCTTACAAAATTAGGGTGCAGTTCCGAATAGCTGAATTCTCCGATTTTATTTAAACTCCGCACACTTATGTACTTTGATACGCTGATTACGAATTTTATAGTGAAAATTGGCGACTAGGCCATCTTCATGGTGAAACCATGAAAAAACCATAAAAGTTATAGTTGCGTTTATCTAAGCCAATATGCAAAATTTCGCAAAATGTTCTTTACAAAAGTTGTAGCTCCCATTGGGGTACATATTTTTTGTTTGGAATATTTTTGGGTGAACTTCCGATTAAGGTTTACCTCCAAAATCATTCACACTGCGTATACCTATGTATTTTGATGCGCTGATT
>JAUELO010000347.1:3683373-3698490 GCA_032357855.1 Amphibolips quercusostensackenii
GTATTTGAAATATGGGGTGTTGTCCACTCGATTTTTGAGCTTTCACCGGATTTCTAGATTTTCAATGATTTCGAAGGACTTTAAGAGATCTCGAGATATTTTATAGAATTTTAGCAGATTTTAAGGAATTTTGAGGATTTAAAGGTTTCTCAATTTATGTTAGAGAATTTTATACGATTTTATAAGATTATCGGTATTTCACGGGATTTTAATATTTTTGAGGAATTACATAAAATTTTTAAAAAATCACGGAATTTTCAAGACTTCAACGTCTTTCGGCAGCATGATTCTTTTAATGTTGTTACGGGATTTCAAAGAATTGCGCAGGATTTAAATGTTTCACAAGATTTTAAAGGATTTTATAGGATTTCAAAGGTTTTCAGGAGATTGCAATCATTTCTTTGGTATTTCAAGAAATTTGAGTACATTTTAAAAGATGTCAATCTATTTTCGGCTTTCAATTAATCTGAGTAGATTTTATAGGAATTAAGTCTTTTATGGTTCTTTAAACGATCTCAAGGAATTGAATTGTATTTCAAGGAACTTTATATTCGTTTAATGATTAAACAAGATTTCCAAGAATTTCATATAGTTTAAAGGTTCACTAAGGATTTTAAAGAATTTGATGGGATATCAAATAATCTAAAGGATTTTGACGCATTTTAAGATATTTGAATGGTTTTACGGGATTTGAAAGGTTTCAACAGCTTTCGAATGATTTAAATGTACTTAAAGGGATTTTATATAATTTCGCAGGATTTAAAGGTAGCACAGGATTTCAAAAGATTTCATGGAATTGCAAGTGATTTTAAGAGATTCGAAAGGATTTCAACGGACTGTAAGCAATTCAAAGGTTTAGGAGGATTTCGAAGAATTTGAATTAATTTCAAAAAATTTCATATCATTCAAAGGATACTAGGGATTTATAAGATTTTCATGGGATTTCAAAACGATATAATAGCGTTTTAGAGGATATCAAAACATTTTATAGAATCATAATAAATTTGAAGGTATTTCAAAGTTTTTAGGGGATTTCAAAGGCTTGGAAGGATTTAGAGAGATTTGAATGAATTTCAAGGGATTTTAAAGAATTTTACAGGATTTAAATGCTTTAAATGTTTCATGGGATTTTAAGGGATTGGAAGAGATTCGAAGGGATTTTGACGAATTACAAGTAATTTTAAAGGATTTCGAGGAATTTGAATTTATTCCAATGAATTTATTTAAAGGTTAGTAGGAATTTAGAAGGTTTTTAAGGCAATTCAAAGAATTTCATGGGATTTCGAAGGATATTAACAGATTTTTAAGAATGATAATAAATTTCGAGCTATTTCAAAGGTCCAACAGGATTTCAAAGGCTTAAAAAGATTTCAAGGGATTTTAATTAATTTTAATGAATTTTAAAGAATTTTACAGGATCTAAAGATTGCAAATGATTTCAACAAATTTCATTGCGTTTAATACGATTTATGAAGATTTTAAGTAATTTTAAGGCAAGAGATTGGAAGTATTTGAACGGATTATAAGTAATTTCAAAATTTTAAAAAGATTTCGAGGGAATAGGGATTATTTTTAAGAATTTTATAGCATTTTAATTTTACTGGGGATTTTGAGGGTTTTTAAGAGATTTTAAAGGATTTTATGTCATTTCAAAGGACAACAAATGTGTTGAAGAATTATAATAAATTTCTAAATATTTGAAAGGTTTTACAGGATTTCAAAGGTTTTGAAGGATTTCAAGGGATTTAGGTTGATTTTAATGAATTATAAAGAATCTTATAGGACAAAAAGGTTGATAATTATTTTATGGGGCGTGAAGTGTACACCAGATTTCAAAAGCAGTTAACCCCTCGCTAAAAATATCTGAATCCCCCTCTACAGTACGAAAATGAACAGTTTGTATCAAATTCGCACTATATATTAAAGATTGTGCGAGAGCTGGAGTATCAACAGCCTCTCGCATATTGTCTGTAAAACATTTTTAACTAATTTCCAGGAAAAGAAAGCAATTATAAGTTGTCCATTTGTATACTACAGAGAAAGTTCTTAACTATCATCTAACTTTCTTAAAAAAAACTCTCTGAACTCAAATAGGAGTGTCGAGATTGTCACGATTTAAAGAGTCAAAATTCGGATAAAAGAAAGATGATGATGCAAAGTCGGAGTCGTCGACGACTTGGCAAACTGTGTCTATGGATTGTTTTATTCATTTTTTTCTTAATTTTGGACCAGTGATATGTAAATATCGAAGGACATGGATCCTTCAATGCAGAGGCTTGTGCTTACTGTAAAACTGGAGTCACCTCTTGAATCCTTGAGCTTCCTCATTCCACGCCTGACCTCAAACGCACCATAATCCATATCAACGTATAGGCTTAACACTCGACGTGTACGAGATTATCACACAGAAAAATTTGTTCGCACGGTGTCAACAATCAGTTAGTAATGCACGCGGTATTCGCATAAAAATGTAATATTAGTTTCTTTCAGTCACTCGTTCTCTCTCTTTCATTCTTGCTTTGTCATTTACTCTATTTTCCTCACAGACACACTGGAAGCGATATCCGGAGGACGCTTTCTTTCCCTAAATCCTACGAAAAAAATCTATAGCATCCTCCTTCTATCGCATCGCATAGCATCGCCTCATCTGTGATACGCTCTAATACGCCCCTAATAGTCGAGGAATTGTCTCTCAGTTAACTTACTCCGATTCTCGTTTATCACGACTTAATCTCGAAAAACTCGATAGTTAATAATAATCGTATTAGTAACTAGTTTATTAGTTTAAGGTAGGTGTGTCGCCTGACGCTTTATCTTTAATTAATCTTAATATAATAATTAATAGCTTGCAAGTGTTAACGTTAGATACTATTACTTAATATTTTGTTTACGAGTTTGCTTTATTTACGCGTTTAGGTATGTACGTATGCTTATTATTCTCTCTTTTTCCATTTTTGTTACACCCCTTACTGCCTCTAGTTTAGAGTATCCGTTTCTCTCTAATTATCGTCTCCTTGCACTGATACGGCGAGTCGATCGATATACATTTTTAAACGGTGTCTCACGGACATTCTTAGCTAAACAAATTTAATTCTTCAAATAGTGTCGAGGATATTTTTTAATGGTGCTTAGTCATTTCGCGCAAGTACTCACACCAGTTTTACTATCTTTTTCTTCGTTTAATTATTTTCTCCCTTAATCTGCCTTTTTGTCCCTTTCATCTGCTTTTACTTTTTTTGTTAGTTTCGTCAATCCCATTTTGTATTCTTTTATTTGTTCTGTCTTTCTTGTTTGGACGAGATGGCAGCGTTCTCTTGATCCAAGGTACCTCCAAAATATCGAGTCCCTCAAATTATTTTTTTTAATGCGAAAATTCGAGTTTCCGAATTGTGTTTGAAAAAATGTTTATGTATAGGTACAGAGTACGGAATCTTCAATAGTTCGATATATAAAGATTTTTAATCCGTGACGCAGTCTCACGAGTTAATCTCCTTGGCGGCGTCCAGGTAGCCAATTAAATTACTTCGATGAATTAAATTTTCGATTATGAAAAATTGCACGATAATGTCTCGCAAATCACAATCTACGTGAATTAACTTTTCGCAAACAATTGGAACTTTTCTTAATTTGGTTAATTTATCTCTCAGTTAACTACAACGCGATTCAAATTGTTGTTCATGTGTAGATAAAAATAAAGTAAAGAATGGACAAATGATAATGGCAGGATCTCTCGACTCATTATATCGGAACTTTTTCTATAAATTTTCTCGGCTCGAAAGATGAAATCGATTGAAAAGAAATTGGAATTCTTTATAAGCACTAACTGATTATTTCTTGAGGATAGGCCAATACCAAAAATACTGTTTTAGGCCAAAGATCTTTGTTTTCATGAGCTTTAATTTAATAACTTTTAGACATTCAAGGCTCAGAATGATTGTTTCGATTATCTTACTCCAAGAAAATAGTCAAGAGTGTATTTTTGGGATAGGATTTCTTAACGGTAAAATAATAATAAAACAAAGCAGAGGAAAAATTATATTCAATGATTTTTGTTTTATTTGCGTGAATAATAAATAAAAGTATCAATAAGTCGATTGATAATTAATTAAAAAATAGTGACTCGTGACTAGGTTAAGACTCACCGCTTGCGAAAAGTGTGTGTATATAATATAATATGCTAAGTTAAATTATACAATAATGCTAAATCATAATCTCAACTAAAGTACAGAGTGGCGTTGGGGTTGCTAAAGTACATGGGTGTGGAATATAAAAAGAGGAGAGAGAGAGAGAAGAAAAAAATTCTGCGTTTTCGCAAACAAAATTCAGGGGGAATTGCGTGTAAATTACACTAAAATAATAATTGGCTCACTAGGGTAGTTTAAATTAACTAATAAAAATAATACTAATTATTCAATCCGACGTGACACTGTAATAATGGTAATGAAAATGTTGTTGAAAATCAATGGAGTGTAGCGATAGCAGTAAGATAAATTCAATAAAATTGCAAGAACTCACTATAATGCGCAAAATAGTTATAAATACTTCACATTCTATCTACAACTGGTCCCTCTCAAGGAGAGCGCAACAATAAGAACACAAATTTCGCGTTTTTAAAAAATAATTAATTCTTTAATTTGTATCTACGTGCATTTATACGCAATAATTCGTGTCCACTTGAAGAAATCGCGTCGTTATTAACTAACTGCTCAAAAAATCTAATATATATATATTTATATATTTATATATAATTATATTCTCTCATATAATCTACTCTAATAGATACGTACCCGCGTCTAATGTAATTTTTTACCATTTCAGTTAACTTATCTTTGCCTACTACTATCAGGACGCCGCCGGTACGATTGACTCTTCTTCTAATTTATTTTTTTACAAGTAATCTCAACACTACGACTAGCCTAGCATCTCAAATACACTAATAATAACTGATATACATTTAATAATTAATATTTTACGTCATTAATGAGACGTGGATGAACTTTTTTCTAATCAACGTTGTTTAATTATCTGTGATGAAAAAACTCCATCGTTCTAAACATATTAATTCTTTCTAGTCAACACCGAATGTCAAGAAAATTTTTTTTTTGACAAAGAGTCTTGACGGAAACGCGCTTTATCATTAATGAATTTTTGGTCCAATAGCATGTGTAATGTGTATGTTTAACTTTGCTGCGAATATTTAAATAATTCTTTGAAAAATTCTCTTTCATCTCGGCGAAATCTTCTCGCGAAATTTTATCTTCGTGAAAAGCCCTTATATTCCACTCTCTCGTTCATTTTCTCCACTCATATGCACTCCCTTCTGCACGAAAGATTTAGCGTCACGTCGATCGAACTTGCTCTGTTGCCTATACAATACATTAATTTTATATACAGTTCAAGAACCCGAAAGTTCCTGACGAACTTATTAAGCATCACGCAGAAGCTCGTGAATACCTGTGCTAATTTTATCTGCTTTTTGCGTTTGCAGAGTGCTTTGGAGTTCTCGTCATCGAGAGTCTTCTCCAAGGCAAAATGGTGCTCGTCACGTGATGCGAGAGTATCTAGGAAACTTGCCTTTCAGACATTATTCTTTTCAAGAAGTAACTCTTTGCTTTAATAAAAACGCCACCCACAGCACGCGACGAGTATCACAAACACGAAAGTGTACTAGTAAAGTGCCTTCTTTTTTTATAGTCCTAAATTAAAATTGTACATTTGGCAGCGACGTGTCATGAAGCGACAAGCGGTCAGTGGCAGATCGCTCCAAGGACTTTGTGACAGGCTATTTCAAAATTTTGTGGATTCTGGAAGTTTATCAATATTTATATCAATCTTTAGGAACTAGACTAGCGCAATTTCGTGTGTTCAAGTGCATCAATTTCTAATTCGGTTTACAGATGTCTTAGAAAGCCCTTTCAATAAATAAACGCTGATGTCTCATTTCGTATAAAAGATGCTTCGAATAAATAAGCGAACTTGTTAACTTATTGTTAAACAATAAGATTGTGCGGGAATTATCGACCTTCTCATCCGGACCACTTGTCAATCAATCTTTGAGATGCTTTTTCATGCAATTGTCATCTCGCCCAAATTAATTGACACGCTATCATCGACACAAGTCGAGTTATCCTATCACCCAACAAATATTCGGCGTATTCCGTTTCTTTCGCACGTCGAGCACAGTCGGATTAACTCGCTCGCCGTATAAAATCCTCATGTCCGCATCGGTGACAAAGATTGCGACGTTATGATGATCTCTCGGTGTTTCGCTTTCGTTTCCTCTCGCTCGGATTCGATATGTTACTAAGGATACCTGATGCGCTTCCATCGACGGTAAACCACGAGATAAGTTCCTTCTCGGCCGTCAGTGAGTCTTTTGCTGATCACCAAACGGCTATTTGGCGCTCTAGTAATCAAGGTACTTTGCAGAGCACCTCTGTTCATCCTATTCCAGCTGCTCTAGGAAGTTCGGACTTTTGAAGTACTCAGGAACCGGATCGTCTAACCTCGAGATCACCTTATAGATCGACTTCTTCCAGGACTGTTCCGAGTCCTTGCCACCTTGGATCGCCTTGAAAAATTCTTTCAAGGTCTGCTCCACTACGTACCTAAAGTTACCAGGTACCTGCAAGAAAAATGTGGATATTGTTAGATTTATAGATCGACTATTAGAGACTACATTTATCGTAAAGCAGCGTGACAAAAAATAGCTTCTATACTTAAAATTATTTTACAGAAACTCTATATTAATTCAAGGTTTGACCTTTGTTGTTCTAGATAAACTTTCTGATGTTAAGACATGCATACTAATATTCCTAAGTTAAAAAAGTTCCATTGGGTTCCTGTTGAGATTCTAAATAAAATCCCACAAACGTATCGGGCTTTGGCAGTATTCTTTTTGAACTTTTTGTGGACATGAATTTAGAATTGTCAAAATAAAAAATGTAATAGAACTGTTTTAGTATTTTGTCCCAACAAAATTTCCTCGGGAGAAACGTTTTTGAACTTTTCGGGGATATAAATTGCGAATTGCCTCACGCCCGTCACTTTAGTGATACTTTATTAGGATCTGATAAGGATTCCATGGTCACTTTTTTATCCAGCTTATAAAACATATTTCAGCAAAAGAAATAAAAGGAAATAAACAAATTTAGCGTGTGCGTGTTCTGTTCAATTGCGCACCTGGGGACCCCATACCTCAATGTGGTTGTTGCGGTTGTAGTGAAGATTGAGAACTCGGTAAATTTCGGAATCACCTCCGACCCGAAGGTCATCGGCATTTTTCACACCTTCCGATACTGCCTGCCTCGCGTATTTTTCCATCTGGATATAGTAGAACTCTCTGAAAACATAAAAAAGTGGCACATTAGATTACACGTCCTTTGTCTTCTACTCGAAAGGTTTACGTGGAATAATTATAAAATCGCCTCCGTGCACTTCACGGTTCTATATGTCTTGGATTATCTACTAGGGGTTGAGTTATTAATGTGGTAAAGATAGATGCGCAAGATATGCGCCGCCACTAATTAATTAAAGATCGATATACTAAAGAGCGTAGGGATGACGCAAGTGAAGAGCGAAAAAAAGCGTAGCGCGAGAGAAAAAAATTCGCTCTTCTCGTTGACTCTAAAGGTGAGTTCACTCGGAAAGAAAAAGAGCACGCGACGTCGCCCACATTTCAAAGGGTCGGGACGAACGCCTCCACGTTATGGTGTAACGAGCTATCGTCTAAGAAGACTTACTGTATGCAGAAACGCATACGGGTGCACAAACAGCGAATATGCCGACCAACACAGCGAAAAATTCCCAGTTGACAAGTTTACGTTCATTAATTAACGCCGCCAAATAAATCTAAGTTACTAATTGGCGGGTAATTAGTATAGTCATAGTGACCTGACAACTTCTAACGAAAAACAGAAACAACTTTGGAAGCGAGAAAGCTTTCAAAGAAAAATAAGATATTTAGGATAAATATTTTCATGCAGTAATTAAAGAGTATCAATTTAACGGATGATAAGTTCAAGAAAAATAGAAATCGCGATATTCTCAAGGGAATGAAAAGATGGAAGGGTTGATTTTGTATTTTACCAGTATAAATAAGTCGTGCGAGATTCGCAGATGTGAGCTGCAGTTTAGAGAAAATGAACTGCAAGACTCTTTGCATTTTTCCCTCGGAATCCTTTACAAACAGCCCCACGGGAAAGTCGTAGTAGCAGTAAGGTTGATCTTGCAATTTGAATCCCGCGGGATGCAAAGAAGTAGATGCACGCTTCAGTGGAAAGCTAGCGTTTGTCGAAAGCTAGCGTCTTTTCCTCTCCTTTCGACTCAGCGATAATGCGGAGCAATTTTTAAGATTGCTTCCACCTCAGTGATTTTGTAACAACAGTACTTATCTGTGAGAACTTGTGCAAACAAAAAAGAAATAGTCGATTTTGCAGGATGTAAAAATTGTAATTGAAAATTGATCCCTTCGGGTTGGGGTTAATTAAGATCTTCAACTCCCACTTAAGTGAGGAATGAATAGGATGCTCTGAAATGATTGGGAGACTAGAGGCTTGTTGAGTTGTGGGATTTTGTAACTAAAGACAACTTGTCGGCCTCTTATTAGTCCTTACGGGATGTTAGCTGCTGAGAAGGTGGATGGGTGGAGGATGGCAGAAGCAGGCAGAAGTGCCAGGAAGATGAGGAGTGGTTCGTTCCTGACTCTGTTGATCTCTCGGCCTCTTCGTCGACACCCTTCACCTAACCAGTCGCAGCAGTCAGTTCGAGCCCTCAACTGTCACCTGCTTCTATAATCCTTATTCACCCACCCATCGAACGCATTGAGGTTCGTCGAATCGCCAAGTATATAGGCAGAATGTGGTACGCGGATACCGGATGGATGCCAACACATTGGACCCGCACAGTCTATATTCGCGAAGTGTCTAATTAAAACAGACACCCCGAGACAGAAAGGAATACGAGGTGGATTACGCGGGCGCATAATGGGTTGTAAGAGTGCAAGTGAGACTGCAGTAGTTCCGTAGTCATTTGAGTACGACAAAAAGCTGAGTGCTAGAATTGCCACTCTTCGGTTGCACCAAGTGCGAGAAGAGCAACAGCCGAGAGAGATGTAGAGATCGAGGAGGAGGCTCGAGCAAGCAAGAAAGAGAGGGTGAGTTGCGGAGTCATTCATTATGGTATTGTATAATTAGAATAATAATAAGCTCTTCAGTGCCTCGGGTCTTCTTGCGCACCGTTGAAGCGGGGCGTCGCCAAGAGAGGGAGGAATTGATAGAGCGAGAGATTCACCACGAGGGTGCTGATTATTAGCATCTAATTACGAGACGCTTCGCTGCCGATAAGAGGAACAAGAATGCTCAAATCCAAATGGCACCAAGCTTCTTCCTCAGATAGACAATGAAAGCTCGGCTATTGAACCCACTCGTCCACGTTCTTTGGATTCTTTCAATTCCAGGAGAAAGAACTGTTCCGAATGCAGCGTGAAATTAACAATAGACTTTTCAAGACGAAGCCTTATTTATCCAATTTGGATCCTATAGGTCTCGTAAATAATTAGGAAATTATTTATTTTTGCACCTTTTTGCACTTGATTCTGATTAATATCTGGGGGTAGGGAAAAGATCGTTACCGTTAGACGACACCATAGAAAAGTGCGGCTAAAAGTCGTTTCTACCACGCGCCTCCCCTAAACCTTCTAAGCGTGACTCGTTGAGATGTCGCGCTTCTCGTCTTACACTCTCCTCGTTCTCCATTCAAGAAACGACGACTCTCCTCCTTAAGCCAACCAGCCCCTTTTAACGGTTATGCTTAGGTGGCCGACCTTCGACAATAGCTTGGCGTTTCCTTCCCTGATACTTCTAACCCTGAAATCTCACCCCTCGATCGTTGGCTTTCTTGTCGAAACTTTCCCACAGTGTCGTGAAGGGTTCGAAGGAACCCCAGACCCACAAGGAAGTTTAGCAGAGAAGATTCGCAAGATTTAACGTTCTTCTTTTAGTGACGAGGGTTCTAATTTTACAAAAGCTTAAAAGAATCCGAACCAAACGGTTTCTTCAAAATATCGGGATCATCCATTTTTTTTATCTTACAAATTGACATAAGAAGGAAATTAGGGAATTTACGGTTTCGAGTTGGAAAGAAGTGTGCATGGGTGTGAATGGCTAGATGTTTGAGGTCGGATGGAACATGTTGCACATGTTTGCCCGGCACAGCGTAAGCGTCCATTCAGAGGGCGCGTTCAAAAAGGTGTCGCGCAGGGTCTTGATGTTGCACCCTTCTTAATTAGTAATTAACACTTTAACGCCATCTACTCTGACTCGCAGGGGCAGGCAGGCATTCAAGCATACAAGCCAGAAACCGCATCGCAGTGATTCTTAGAGAGCATACGCGCACGCGCCGGAAAATCACGTAATTAAAATACAAGTTAACAAGTGATTACTTCGTTCTATTCTATGGCGTTAGCAAAGCAATTATAATGTTCTGGGGTATTTTTATGCCTAAGGGTTATCGCGTCAGTTAGAGGTAGATGAGGAGATGCAAGGGTAGAACGAGGTGCAGAAGCGCACGAAAGAGAAGGTGTAGAAAGAGTACGGTAACACGAGGGGGTCGTTTGACGTTTCGCGCCTTTGGTTACGTTATAGTATTGCCGCATCTCGCGGACTTAAAAGACATGACTTCCGTGTCTTCTTTAAAAGAAAGACCAGAAAAGACAACTAGAACGCAGAATTTTATCCAGAGTCAAAGGCTGTGAAAGCACGCTCTTGGGAACCTCATTAATATAATTTGTTTTACAAATCTTCAAGTTATAATGTCTGTTAGGTGCATGAGCGTGGAGAATGAGTCGGCCGTAATTTAATAGGGAGTAATCAAAGCTCTTTTCGAAAGCGATTGCAGGATGATGCGCTCTTGGACCCTTCTCTTAGCTGTCTCGTCACCACCCTGCTGCTAAGCCACTTTTTTCCACGGCCAAGTTTCTAAGCCTCGGACAATCGAGCGCGATCGTATGGCAGATGTGCCTTTGACAATCAGTAGTGGCTGTGTTTCTGGGCCCGGGGTGGCCCTTTATAAAAGAGGGAGCTCGAAGAACAAGGGGGCCAGGGCTAGACGCTCATGTGAGAAGGGAGGAGACGTGACAGAGCAACTGGAGAGAAAAAGAGAGAGTGAGAAAGGCATAGCAAAAGGGGAGTCCGCGTGCCGCACGCGCCGATCTTACAATGAGCACTTCGTGTGCCCCGTACGTTTCGTTCCCCTCTGCATCTGGCTGCCTTAAAGCTGTTTTCTCTCTCATTCTCTATATCTCTCATACTAGCTTGACAAACTCCTTTTTTTCTCAACCGGTTTCGCCAACGTTGATATTCCAGCCAATCTGTCTCACCCAGTATAAAATCTATTATCTTTAATTTAATTATTTCAGATCGTACTCAATTACTTTTACAAGAAAAGTGTGCTAGGATCTGAGAAAAGATGTTGATGTTTGTAGAATGTTTTAGAGAAAAAGACCTTTTAACCTGTTACCCAAGGATCGAGATCCACCAGAAGAAATAAAGATGGGGAGGGTAAATTTACTAAGAATACAAAGAAAGTGATATGTGTTGAAGGTTCACTTTTCAAGCTAGGAGGAGCAGCTTCTAGTTCCTAGTGTTCAAGGAGAGGGTAGCTCTCTCTCTTTCTCTCTTAAAGGGCGGGGGCAGCTGCTTTGAGCGGTTTCACTCTTCAATAGCCGCGGACCACCCCACCCTTCAGTAACGGCTTTGCCCCCTCTCTCTCTGCTTCTCTCTTGCCAGCATCGTATCGGACCCGATTCGCATTCTCAGTGCACTTCGGCTTCTGTCAAGCATTTTTTTATTCAATCGATCGATTTACGCTGCTACCCACGCCACTACCCGGTATGAATCACGGTGTAAAGCGTCCTGCATCTTTATATTGAATCTTATGCTAGATATATTCCCCAGCAGGTATGTACCTGTCACTGTCATTATTTCCCCTCTTTTCACAGGGAACATGACGGTAATAAAAATTCATTTAGCGCCCCATAAAATTGACTTTTTTAAGAATTTAATATAGACCATGATTCCGTTTAAGGAAATTTACGGTTGTAGTATTTTGACCTTAAATTTTGCACAGCTGTCCCCGAAGCTCCTTAAATGCTTGTTGGACAATGAGGTAGTTAATTCCTCGCCGCATTGACTAAGTACACACTGGGCACATATAGTGCAGAAAAGAGTGATAGACAAAGAGAGAGTAGGACAATTCTCGTACGTATTACGCATACAAGTAGTGCACTCCTGTGAATGTACCCCCACATCCTCGGAGGGACAGCAAGAAAAATGCGTGCAAGTACGCAAGAGCGTAGGAAAAGGGTTGCCTAGGTTAGGGACTTGGAAAACATCCTTTGTCGAATACCCTACCGCGACCGCTCAGTCGCCCGGCAACTCGCTCAACTCGCTGAGAAAAAATCAATAATTCTTTGTTGTCAAGTTTGCCTCCTGTCATGCCATGCTAAACCACATTACGAGCCGAGTCGATTCTTCCGAGTGCGCGAGAGTGAGCAGAAGAAAGAAGTAGACAAATTTAGTAAGGATCGCAAAAATCAATTACTTTTCAGAATGTAGTGGGCGTATCCTATTTCTCAGCTTTGCGTATAGAAAGAAACACCAATGTATGTCTCTCTCTCTCTCTAATCATATATATATATATATATATATATATATATATAATAATGCGCCTGTGACAAAGCAGATAAATTAGCGCACTTGCATGACACGCACCTACGAGAAAATAGATCGATAGGTTTTTTCTACTTTGCAACGAAGAGACAGCAAAATTGGGGGTGAGGAAGGGGTGAAGAGAAAGGGAGATTTCACCCTGGCCCTTATAAACTGCATCATGGCTTGCCTATCCATCTCAATAGCACCCCATCTTTATGTTCCTCCCCACACTTTTACTGTTCGAAAACGGTAAAAAGTATCGTGAGATCATCGCATGATCGGATCTATTGGCGACCGTTACGAGGAGTGAGATGAAGTTTAGGGTGGAGGTGGAGAGAGAATGGTTTAGGAGCCAAGCTCATGACACTGGGGCAGTAGGTTAGCTAAGGGTGCTATCAACCCTCGTAGGGATACAAGTCTACTAGCTTGTTCGTTGGGTAATAGTAAATAGGATTTCAAAGCAACTGTCGACCACCAAGAGCCGGCAGTTGTAAATATGCCGGAGGATTAGGCTCTACTCGCTAAACGCTTTCAGTAAAGTGATCCCAAAATTCAATTCAGAGTCTTCTAATTTGTATGTTCTATGACTATTCTATGGATAATAACCCTCTAAGATTTAAAGAAATAGAATGCCTACATCCGAACTCGACTCACGGTAAACGGCTAGGCTTGGGAGAGATTGTCTGCAGTTTTCCTTAAGTCTAAGTAAATGCAAGCAGATTTATACTTAATTTCGAAATAAGTGGTAAAGGTAATGTTTAAAAATCCTAAGTCATAGGTTGACGTATTTTACGACGGCAGCTTGTGCACTTCGATGATGTGAGGTTAATCTCCTCACGACAATGAATTTCGACGGCCTACTTGTCGCCCGTATAATAGTTTGTAAGATAGTAGTAGTTGCTTGCTGCGCCACCCGCATGAGCGGTTTTGCTTTCAGTACACTTAGGAGGTAACTTGACATATGGGCGATTTACATACGACGTTGTATAACTGTACTTAACGACCTATCGTCCCTGCCTCCATAAATCGAAAGCCGTTCGTTCCCCAATATTGTGCTTCTAAGAACGTGTTCTTTTTTCTGAAGAGCAATGACGAAGCACTCGGCAAAATAGGCTTCTTTGTACAGCTTTGAAAATGCTGATATTCTTGCAATCCACTGAATGACAACATTACGTTTTCAGAAAACTAGTCCAGATTCGAAAGACTTATGCCAAGAAAGGAGTCTTCTCTTGGAGAGACGCCAAATTAAAAGTAGTTTCGTGTCAGTTGGTTCCTTTGTCGAAAGGATTTGGCGAATATGTCGATTGGAAATAGCTTCCAGAAAGATGACGGATTAATGAAAGGCTTAGAGAAAATATTATTTTCTGCATGAACCAAGCCGTTTGATCTGGTCCCATCGCTATGGCGTAAAGGACATAGGTAATTTCCATGATATCGTTTTACTGACAAAAATATTGAATGACATGGCGTCCCCGACACTGGTCTTTTGCATTTATTGAATTCACTCGGCCTTCTCGTGAATTTCCCGCCGTTAGAAGTATTATTTATACGGAGATTTTGTTTTCCTTGCTACTAGGATTTCTCAAGAAGCGTATATATTTTTCCTAACGATTGCAAAATTAGTTTAGAAAAGGATTTAGCATCAAAATATCTCAAGAAATATACACCCGAAGGAAAAAATGTATGTAATAAAAACTTTTTATTTTCGAGGGGGAAAACTGATTCAGACAAAATTTACTTCATGCCCCACCTCCTGGGGGCGGGAAGAGGAGTAGCTTTAAAATTAAAAATGGGAACCTATATTTTTTATTGCAGATTCAGATTCTCAATTAAAAAATACGTCAGTTTTATACGAATTTTTTAAAAAAATTTGAAATTGTTTTCCCATTTGAATTTCTAAAGTTACCCTTCTCCCGCACCAGGGGGTGGGGTGTGGGGTAAATTTTTGCGGACTCGCTTTTCCCCCTCGAAAATAAAAAGTTTTTATTCCGGACATTTTTTGCGTTGGATGGGTATTTCTTGAGATATTTTGATGTCTCAAGATAAAAGAAACACCCTGTATATCTATTAAGTACAAAACAAAAATCCGAGTAATTAACACCTCGCTTTTATCTATTGTTATTATAATACCATTAAGCCAAATCCCTTTAGCGTGGTTTATTTAAGCATCACGTTCGTTCCGCAACACTGCACCGACACAGGCCGCTGATCAATCTCTCTAGCAATCACCCTAGACGAAGAGCTTCACAAAGTCATTATACGCCATAGAGCACAAAACATACGTAGACTGTTATCCCATACCCTTTACTCTAATCACATCCACATAGAAATATCAATACTCACTGCTCTAGTCTTAAAAAAAAACATGTTTCATTAGTATCATTTTTTTGGAACAAAAAATTGTTCC
>JAUELO010000347.1:3793992-3804980 GCA_032357855.1 Amphibolips quercusostensackenii
ATTTTATTGCAGGAGGTAATGCATTCAATATTGTGGTTAAAATGTCACATATGTCTTAATTAGAATTGAAGGGTTGAAGTATTCTTAGAACTCTCTTAAATTAATTAGGATTTCTAGCTCTTATCCTTCAATTTGAATAAATTATTTATTGTTATTGCATGTCTTTTAATCTGTACTATCATGTGTCGATTTAATAGTGGGTATAATAGATCGTAGAAGATGACACGATTGATTAATAAACACTTTGGTTCGCCCCAAATCGGTCGTGGGCGTTTGATCAGGAGTTTTTATTATATACCGAACACGTGGCCCTAGACTTAGCCAGACGCCCCTCTGATATAATCGCGACTTTGGATCACAGTGTAATAAAACATGCTGAAAAGTTTATCGATCTTCTCTTAATTTTTCTTTCGTTTTAGGGACCTTAATGAATAAGATGGTAAAAATTGAACTTTTATCAACAGGGTGCATTTTTTTAATTAAGGAGACTCAGTATTTGCAGGGTTAAACGAAAGTACAGATTCTGATAGTATTTGTATTTGTATTTATTTTCAGAAAGTCCCTATTAAAAGTTAAAGTCCTATTAAAGTCCCTATAATTATATGAAGAATAATTGTGGGACACGAACATGATATTCTTGAAAGCTTCTTCGCAAGAATGAAGCAACAAGTGGCATCTTAGCTCAGACAATCTTAAGCGAACATTCAACAAGTGTTTTCCAAGCTGTTGCTTTTGAGCATCTCAAGGCGGAAGTAGTGAAGGAAGTTTCTCAGTTCAGGCAGTGCGGGACTTAAGTTGGCAGGAGCTCCTTTCGAAGGGAACATGGTTTTCATCGTTTCTATTTAGGAACATCATCGCTTTACGAGCGTGATACAAACCGCTCGTACTTTACGATCTTGACTCAGCAAACCACCATATAAACTGCATATGTATTTCCTAAATCAATTCTTGAACATCGATTTCGTGAATTGGCAGTGCTTATTTAATTGCTCTCTGAATTGAAAACAGTTTGAAGCAATTTCTATAGGCGCTACAGTTTGAATTTGGATCTGTATTAGTTATATGATATATTATATATTATAATGTATAATTATTATATGACTTTTTTAAATCTGGATAATTTCAAATTAAAGATCTATGAGGCTAAAAAAATATTTTTTATAAATTTAGATTGATTCAGATGAATTTTAACTATGAATATGCAAACTCACAAGCGACAAATTTTGAGGCTTGAAAATTTGGTGTGCCTTTATCCAGCTACAAATTTTAAATCACATAATTCGAATTGTCTCATTCCATAAGGTTTTATTTTATACATTGAAATTTCGACAATATGAAAAGAATAATCAAAAACAGTAACTGTAAAAAACTATTGAGAATTTAGTTATTGAATGTAAATGTTGTATGTATATATTTTAACTAAATTTTGTAACTAAAATGAAAATATAAAAATATCGTTTTTAGCTTAACGTTCTCTTAAATATTTTGTCTCTTTCAAATTAGTTGCTATCATCATGTGTCCGCTTAGACAGGTAAAATTTTTAAAGACTTCTCATTCGATCGTCGAAGTTAAGCAACACTGGACTCAGTTCTATTCCGATGGGATCCGTCGACACAGATGAAGTGTTATTTATCAGCGTTTAAGCTGACCTTATTTTTGAAATAATACTAATACTACATTAAATTATGTCTTAGATTATGAATTTGTAAGTATGTGTGTGTAATTTCTTTAGTTAAAAGTTGAACTATTTTCTTAAAAATGTTTTTTTTGGCTGTGTCTAGTCGTCCCGAAAAATTTGGGGACTTGGAAAAGGGGACGGGCTAGTCGTCCCGAATTTTCGGGACGACTAGCCAACCTTATGAAAAATATTGGACTAGTCATCCCGAATTTCGGGAGGATGAGGCACTTCGTTTTTTTTTTATTAAAAACTAATTTTTTACCTGAAAATTAAACTGTTCCATTTTTTGATGAAAATCAAGCTTTTTTGGTTTTTGCAAATGAGTTAAAAATTCATGTATTTTGTTAAATATTAGTTGTTTTTTGATATTAAATTAATTTTCTTGGCTTAAAATTTAACTCTTTGATTAAAAATGTATGTATTTTGATGAAAATTCGTATTTTTTGCTAGAAATGTTATCTTTTTACTTAAAAATGTAACTGCTTAATTGAAAACTGACCTGATTTAGTTAACGATTTAACTGTTTTGTTGAAAATTCGGGTTTTAACGTAAACTTTCTTAATTAATATAATTCAAATGTGGTGTACAGATATAAAAGATCCATTGACCCAAGATGAATAGACTAACCTATAATAATAATAAATTTTATTTGAGAGTAAGGAAGCTGATCATTTTTAGTATTGTAAAAATCTGTTATTTACAGTTCCTTGGCCCGAAAAGAACTGATTAACCCATTGGTATCTTTATTCTTATTTCATTTACTAAAACATAGAATTTTTAAGTTTAGATTTCCAATATTTTCTCTATAAAACTTTTACCTGTACATTTTAACTTTCGTTTTTCAAATGGTGAAAAATATGACCAAAGTAACGATAACGATAATACTAATAAGAGCTTCCGACCCACTCCTAACAATAAAATATATCTACTTTCTACGAATTCTTGGCCCGAAGTCAATTTCAAGAGCAACAAGTAGCTTATTCTCCGAGGGGGTTAAATCCAAAAGAAAGACTTCTTAAGGAAACGTCTTCTCATCCCTAGCAACATCTTAGCATCAACAGGTCTTTCCTTTTCCGTGGCAGACGGTCTGGAAAACCTTGGGGGAAATCTTGCAAGGGTCGAGAAAAGCCTGCGGCTAGCCGTTGCGTCAACAGATAAGGGATGAGCAGCTCCCTGGGTGGGTGGGGGAGAAAAGATCGGAACTTGAGGGTGAACTTTCCACTTCTAGCTTCTTGTAACCTGTTGAAGCCACCCTTAAGAGAAAGGAGAAAGAAGAATCTATACGAACACAAGTGCTTTCTTAGGGGATAGTGGTGTGGGGCTTTCTTTGACAATTCTTCGAGAGGATGAAAGTACTGTAGGGCTTCAAGATTGCCCAAACCAGCGAAGACGCGAACATGACTCTTCGACTGCTCTCTAAGTTGGGAGGGTTCTTTGAAGAAGTGACACCTTTGTTTTCCCAGAGGGCGTTTAAGAAGAGGGTGAGAAATTCTCCAGGAAAACTGACGCTACGAGGGAATTAGACGGAAGCACCCTATCATCGGAAGGTCCTTATTCTCCTCTCTTATCTTCGACCATTTTTTAATATCTTCTCCACTCTCTTATTTTCCCTCTCTTCTCACTCTTTGTTATGTACTTTGTGTGCACAGAGGATCGTTAAAGTGGTGACACACCACACCACTTTGAATATTGTATCTGGTGCTTCGAGGAATATTGACTTGTTCGACAATGAGGCCTACATGCAGGTAAGGCTATGTCCCTTAATGGAAATACCAGCCTTGCCTGGAACCGCTTAACGATGTAATTATGTAAGGTACTCTTCGATTGCTGTACTTTATGGCTTCACGCCCTTTGTGACTCATTAAGGAAAAAAAAGAAAAATGAAGAGTAAATTCATGCTTCATTTTCGCACTCTTATTAACTCTCACTTTTAATCTCATCACTGAGACATTACGTTTTTCATATTATGGTTTTATCAATCAATATTTTGAAGCGTTGAATGAAACTTCGAATCAAAGATAATATATTTTATTACATCGAACTAAAACTTTTACCCAAAGGAATAAGAGATGGCATACATTTCCTCTGCTGATCTGTAACGACCTAGCTGACTTTATTAGGTCTTAAGTTATACTTTAATGTCTGACAATAATTTAAATAAGTGAATACGACTCTATATCAATTCATCCAGATCGTTTACAGCTGCTTCTGGTCTTCCAGGTGAAGAGAAAAACCGTCTCCTCTCATTCACTTTGGCACATTATGAGAGCACTTCCGGTTTTATAATCGCATAAAATGAATCTCGAGGCTCATTTCGACGAATTAAGAGTACGTGTGCCTTTTTCCTTCATTGTGTCCCGAAAAGCCCAATTTCGAGCGCGTGACTTTTTATCGTGAGAGGGCTTTGCCAAGTTGACACGGGTTTTTCTTATGATGGGCTATTGTCGTGGGGGCCTCCCCTGTGGAATAAATATTTAACCGCCGGCGCTCGTTCTTGTTCGTCAACATTCTGAAAGGATCCGGAAGCATCCTTCTGGTGATGCTGGCGAATCTGAAGAAGGATCCTCTGGCCTTAGAATCAGATTGCCAGGTTTCGCCAATGGACCGACAAAAGGTCCATCTTACTCAACATTCAAAATATGCAGAACGTAACAGAGACTCGTCGATGCGCTCGAGTGCCTCTTGACAAAAAGAAGACTAGAATGACATAAAGGAGCGCGGTTTGCTGTTTACCCAAAACATCATGGTTTCGCGACGTCATAAAAGAGCAACGAATGCGATCCAGCCAATTTTAAGCCGATGATCTTTACAATCTTTGCGGATAATCGACCAACAGACGTTTCATTCCCAAATGGGCAGGTCGCGTGGGAGTAACTCGAGATCATCGATGCTCCTTTTCCCTTACCAGCTGCCCTATCTGTCTGTTTTCAAGCAGATGTCGAAATTGGGACACCCGAGACAATACTCAAGAGATAATGGACTTGATTCTGAAACACGAACCAGAAGAATAAAAAAATTGTAAATACACTCATCCAATCTCTTTGAACTAATCTTATATTGCTGTCGAGAATTTGAGATAACGGGAAAAATATGCAGGGGGTGTAGTTTCAAGATTTAGAACCATCGTATCTTGATCCAACAAGGGAGGTAGAGAAAAGAAAAAAACAATGTACACCCGAGTAAACAGAAGTTCTATTGGGATCCGATTCGAATTCCGAATAAAGTCATACTAAAGCATTGGGTATAAGACAAATCAGGACTAAAGTACAAACTTTCTTAAGATTGTTTATAAGTCTAAATAGGAAAAAAATACTAAACAAATTCAATTTTTTTCTTTTCTTGCAAGAATTCATAGGACTTATACCCGAATAAGGTACTGCTGAAATACGATTTTCCTATTTCGACAATACTTTCTGTAATTAAGAGGGACTTTATTAGGAATCATAATAAAATCCCAATGGTCCTTTTTTTATTTTGGATGACTAAACATATTTTTTCCGAGTAGTTTTTAAATAGTTTAGAAGAGACCAATCAAGAAATACGGAAATGAAGGCACGTTCAGATACCTTTCTATCGAAACTTGGTCGGTTTACTTCGAAATAGTTTCTGAGTGGCCTCGAAGGGTGGCTTAGCAAGAAGGGTGGACATTTTTGAGCCGTATCCGCCGGTCTGGTAATTTATTTCTTGCTCGATCTCCTCTGACCACAGCTGGTGCATGGTTAGGCTACTTGGGGGTTAATTTTCCAATCCAGGTCTTCCGCGAGGCCAACTATTTCGAAAACAATTAAACTACCCAGGCGATCTAGCGTGCAATCGAATCCTTAATCGACGCTCTCTATATTCTTGGCTTTATTCTAAAGCAAGAGCTTCTTCTCCCTGAATTCCTTTTATTGCAACCCCTGTCTTCGCTCTCGAAATCTTTTATAAATATAATAAGTAGAATAAATGGAATAAATACAAAAAACTTGCAAAATCTATTGTTTTTTAAAATGGGAATTCAGTACCAGACAATTTTTCTTCTTTTATGTATATTCTTTTTTCTGACAAAGTTCGGCGCTTTTTGTCAGAGGTCATGAATAAGGGATTAATTTTCTAGGACGTGCGCAATTCTACTGACGAATGTAAGCGCAAATATACGGTGAGAGACAGAATGGTTGGGTGCGATTGTGTCCCGTAAACGAATAAAAGTGCAAATTTGACGAACCAGCACGGCTATTTGGCAAAAATTCGCACATATCCCATGCATACATACATTTATTTATGTATATGCAAACACATGTATGCGTATGCAACGCACGCGTGTCCGTGCGTGTGCAAAAGTATGAACCGAGGCATTCCTCTGCACAGAGCCGTGAATAAAAATAATTAACGTAGAATACGAACGTCGGGGACCCGATTGGTTTACATTCACGGCCAAGGGAGGGGGCTGGAATTTTTTAACTACGATTCGTTCATGCTTCGTGAATTAGATTTGATATGCTCTCAGCATTTTTATTCGTTCTAATTAAACTGGATATTTTCGTAGTTTTTAGAGTCCTTGCATAAATTATGTAAAGTTTTTTGGGTGGGGGGGGGGGTGGTCATCGATTTTTCTATTTCATCTTAAATGGGGTACGTGGTATTTGATCAAAAACTTTATTGGTTAAAAATTAATTGTTTCAATTTAAAATTTAATTATTCTATTTTTGGTGGAACATTTATGTTTTTTAGTTGAAAATTCAACTATTTTGTCGATGATTCGTCTTTTTTATTGAATTCAACTCTTCCAAGTTGAAAATTTTTCTTTTTGTTTGAAGTATCAACTATTAAATTTTTTGTGGAAACTCATCTCTTTCGTTAAAAATTAATTTCATCAAGTTAAAATTTATCTATTTATCTATTTCGTCTTTTAGCTAGAAAATTAGTTTTTTCGGATAAAAATTCAACTGTTTGATTAATAATTTTTGCATTTCGTTAGAAAATTTTTTTGTAGAAAACAATTTTTTGTTAAAAACTATACTATTTAGTTAAAAATTATTTTTAAAAAGTTGAAAATTAAAGTTTTTTGTCAGAAATTACCTTTTTTTGTTGAAAATTCACATTTCCGGGTTCAAAATTTAACTATTTCAGTTTTAGTTAAAAATTAATCTTGTTTTAGTTTAAAAAAAACCATTTTAAACTAATTTTTTGTTAAAAACTATACTATTTTGTTGAAAATTATTTTGAAAAAGTTGAAAATTAAAGTTTTTTGTCAGAAATTACCTTTTTTGTTGAAAATTCACATTTCCAGGTTCAAAATTGAACTATTTCAGTTTAAGTTAAAAATTGGTCTTGTTTCAGTTAAAAAATTCAACTATTCGGATAAAAATGTATGTGATCTACTAAAAATTTATCTTTTTTTTGAAGAAAATTAATCTTATTGGCTGAAAATTCAACTATTTGGTCGAAAATTGAACTATTTGGTTAAAAATTTGTTTTTCAGTTAAAAATTAGTTTTTAAAATTTTAAATTTAACTTATTTATTTTTGGTAAAACATTAATATTTTTTAGTTTAAAATTCAACTGTTTTGGTACAAATTTATTCGTTTTTTATTCTAGAAAATCAATTTTTTGTTAAAAATTCTACTATTGAGTTGAAAATTGTTCTGATAAAGTTGAAGATTAGAGTTTTTTACTAGAAACAACCTTTTTTGTTGAAAATGCATATTTTTGTGTTCAAAATTTAACTACTGCACTTTTAAATAAAAATTGATCTTGTTTTAGTTAAAAAATTTAACTATATGTTTTAAAAATGTATTTACTTTACCAGAAATTCGTCTTTTGTGGAAAATTAATTTTATTACATGAAAATTCAACTATTTGGTCGAAAATTGAACTGTTTGATTGAAAATATGTCTTTTAGTTCAAAATTAAATTGTTTTGTTTAAAATTCGTACTTCCTTATTAATTTTAACTATTCTTAGTTAAAAATTAAAATCTTATTTTGTGGAAATATCAAGTATTACATTTTTCGTTGAAAATTCACCTTCTTGATTGAAAATTAATTTTTCCAACTGAAAATGTAACTATTTCACTTTCTGCAGAAATTGATGTATTTGGTCAAAAATTCGTATATTTCAAGTATTTCGTTGAAAATTAACTTTTTTGTTGTGAAGATACATTTTCGTGTTAAAAATTTAACTCTTTGTAGAAAACTTGCCGTTTTGTCTGGAAAATTTTACAATTGGGTAGAAATTTCAACTATTTGGTAGAAAATGACACTGTTTTGTAGCGAATTCGTTTTTTTAATTGAAAATTAAGTTTTTATGATAAAAATTTAACTATTTTATTCCTGGTGAAAAATCGATCTTTTATAGTTAAAAAATTCAACTGTTTGATAAAAAATGTATGTATTTTGTTGAAAATTTGTATTTTTTTAGCAGAAAATCAATCTTCTTGGTTGAAAATTCAACTAATTGATTGAAAAGTAAACTACTTATCTAAATAATCCAAAATCGTATCACATAATTTTTAAATGACCTCTAAATAAATTCACGAAAAAAATTAAGTCGTCAAGAATTAAGTAAGATACGGGTGGTGGGGATCTAAAGCATGCGGACTTTAGCTAAGGAGGGAGGGTGCTACGTGGCTTGAAATTAAAAAAACCTTACCTACAATTTATGCAGGGCCCCTTACCTTGTCAGAGCTGCGCTCTCATAAAATAGAGAGCTGTTAGAAAAATCGCAATCTGTAATTGACGGGACAGAGTAATTATTTTTCTTTCCAATAGTAAATGGACCGCATTATAATACGATCCATTTACTATTGATGGCCTTTGAATTGGTTAAAGATGCTTTGAATTTCTGGCAGAAGCAACGAATCCAGGTGTACAATCGTTTACAGGTAGCAAAAAGCAGATGGCAGACGCCCCTGGTTTTGCTCAGAGTGGCAAAACTCCCCAAAAGTGTCGCGAGGAACCCTCAAAAAGAAAACTTTCCTGAAGTGGGGGGCAGGGCGTCAAAGTATTAGAAACGCGATGCATATTCATGGAATTGAAATATACTGAAATATATAATTTTACTGGCCCGGATGCCCTTATGGGGTCTACCATGATCGATCACTCATTTCCGTACACGGAAATTGCACCTATTCGTACTGCCATTTGGCGTATTGGTTGCGATCAATTATTTCCAAAGGAGAATTAAATATCTGTTTACTGCACTGTGAAGCTTGAAGTTTAGCGTACTCGAACATAAAAAAATACTATTGGAAAGGGAATGCATAAATTCTATCTTGAAATTTTAGTAAACTTTAATATAAAACTTTAGAAAGCAGAAAAAGATTGTCCATCATTCTTAAATATCAAGAAAATAAAATTCATACTTTTAAGTTATATATTATTAGGCAAAAAAAAAACGTTTTTAGAGAATAGTTCTGCATATGAATTAAATTATTCCAATTTTGGACAATTAATAACAAAAATTCCCATGCGCCAAAAATTTATGTTTCATTCTTTGTAGGTTAAGTTTTTTTCGATGCATAATAATATCAAATTAGAAATTTAGAAACATTTTTTCCTCATGTAAAAACTTTTCAAAAATGTGCAAAACACCAATTTTTTGTATTGTTTCAACTGCACAAATTTTTTTAAATTTAAGCATTAATAGTATGTACTCACAAAAAGTTAAACATACTTTTTTGTCCTATACGCAAATTTGTTTAATTTATAGAAAATTTGAATTTTTGTATTCAACCACAGAATAAAGTATATTATCTGAACAAATTAAAATTTTGAGGGCTTACTACTATTGTCAAAATGCAACTTTTATCCTCTATCAGAAACGTTACGTTAGAAGTTGAACATTTACAAATCAAAGATCCTTCTTATTTAACTATTAAAAATTAAAGCTTTTAAAATCTTGTAATTTTAAATTTAACATTTCAGGAATTGAAAATTACTCAATTTTACATTGGAAGTCTATAATACTAGTTGGTTAGAAACATGAATTAATTTGATTCCAAATAAAACGGCACTTTTTTGGTACTTTATGTTTCTCGAATTTTAGGTATGTAAAATAAAAAATGTAATATAAAGCCTTAAAAAGGAGAAAAACAAATTCTAATTCTTTAAGAAACTCGTCTTGTAAAAAATTACATTCTCTACGACTTTACTGTTTTTAATTTTGACAGTAAAATTTTGTATGACTAATATCGTTAAAGCAATCAAAAGAAATTTAAGACAGTTTAGTTATGGGGAATGTTTTTTTTCAGAAGAATAAGCCATGATTTCTTGATATTCAGAAACTTTTAAAAAATTGGTAAGAAGCGATAGTAAAAAAAATGTCAAAATATTATAAAAATAAGTATTTTTCGTAAGTTTTCAAAGTTTTTCATTAAAAATTATTTTTTTTTAACAGTGCATGATTGTTAATATCATTTGAATTCTTAAAAGCATACAAAAACTTTTTCTGAGAGACTTCATTTTTGGCACGTTAACTACCTTAAATAGCGAAAATTAAAACTCCATATTTTTAAGTTGTATATATTTATGAATCAAAATTGTAATCTTGAAAGCTGAGAATTTATAAATTAAAGATCCTTCTTATTTAATTGTTACATGCAAATTACAGCTGTCTGAAATTTTAAATTTAGTATTTGAGTAATTCATAATTAACCAATTTTAAATTGGACGTCTATAATACTGACCGGTTTTAAATACCCTTGCTGGTACTTTTATCCCAAAAATTCAATTAATTTAGATGTACGGGAGACTGATGGGGTCAACTAAATACCAGTGCCTTCTGAATTTTATTAATTGTCTCTCAATATGAATAATATTATTATGCTCTAATAATTTTTTCAAATAAGTTCAATTAAAATGCTTTTTGTAATAAATTATTAAAATATACTGATATCATTATTATTAAGAGAAAATTTGTAATATTCAGTAAGTACTAGTATTCACTTGATCCCAGTCTCTCCTATTTATAGAGTCTAATTGGTAATATTTAAATAATAAAAACTAGCGTTGCAGAAGAATTAAAAAAAAACTCAAGACTAAAAAGAGTAAATCGTCTGCAATCAGACTACGAAAGATACGTACTTTATAATTATAACGTTTATTTCTCGCTTGAGAGTTGAAGCGCATCACATGAGGTTGAACAAAAAAGTAAAAAAGCTCCCTCTGTAAGCTCGGATTTCTAAAACAGTTCTCTCGAGTAAAAACTATAGAAAGACATTTCACTTTGTTTCACACAACCCTAGACAACCAGAGGTCCCTTGCATCTCTTGGTCGTTGTCGCGGCTTGTTTTTCCCTCGTTTTTCTCTCCTTTTTATTCGCCCAAGAGAGA
>JAUELO010000347.1:3966553-3985873 GCA_032357855.1 Amphibolips quercusostensackenii
AAGAACCGGTTGGGAACTTTTCAAGGAATTAAAAACAAACGGATGTCTACTTAAATGGATTTTCAACCATATAGTTGAATTTTCAACAAAATAGTGAAGTTGTCATCAAAAAGCATAAATTTTTCATCAAGAATATAAATTTTCTACAATAAAAAAAATTTTTAACAAAATATGTAAGTTTTTAACTAAGGAAAACAAATGTTTACCATAAATAAAATAGTTAAATTTTCATTTCAAAAAATTAATTGTTAACAAAAATAAATAAATTTTTTAAAAAATTGTTAAAATTTCAACCAAAACAGTTTCAACTAAAATCAAGAATCTCTAACCAGGTAACTAAATTTTTAACCAAGTAGTTAATATTTTAATTAAAAAGATAAATTTCTAACTAAAAATGGAATAGTTAAATTATAAGTTGAAAAAAAAATTCAAACCTAAAACGACTTTTTAACAATATAGTTAAATTTTCAAGCAAAGAAATTGTAACTAGCTGCGAATTAGATCGCAAGTGTTTCCACTTTATTCGTATTTATATTTATATGGTGCTCATTTAACGAGCACTTTGCTTCCCGTTAGCAAATGGACTTGCTAACGTTAGTGATTTTTAAAATAATAGACAAACTAAATTTTTCATTTCAATTAATTTAAGAATAAAAATTTACAAAGAATACAAAATTACAAAATAATTCAAAAAAATTTTTAAATACAATAGCAAATCATATCAATCATATTTTGTATTTGAAATGGTAATTTTTCGAGCTAGAAAAGGGACGAGGAAAATTCTGTAGCACCCTATCCCTTTCCCAGCTTTATGATTTTTTCACAAAAATTGCCAGAATTACTTTATTTAAAATTTATAATCGAATAGTCTTTTCTGTTCATGTTTCAACTTTGAAATATGTTGATAAAAAAAGTTATTCTGTTTACAACAGATGTGCCAAATATTACGAATGAGCATAACTTCATTACTCTTCAATAAAGTGTGTAAATTATATAGGTGAATCGATATGCCTCCAATCAATAAATCTTTTCTGCTATTGCATCAAGATTGAATTATGTTAAGGAAAAAGTTTGACTATAAAAAACTCTATTATCAAATATTATGCATTACCATTGCTTTCTTACTCTTCAATAAAATGTAATAATATTAAAGGCAAATCGTTTAGTCTCGAATCAACATATCTTTTATGTTGTTGCATCAACTTTAAATTATGAGAATGAGAAAATTTTTACTATAAAAATCGTTTTTAAAAATAATATAAATGACGATAACTTCCTTACTCTTTGATAAAATGTATTAATGTTATAGGTCAATCGATTCGTCTCGAACCAAGGAATCTTTCATATTTTTGCATCAACTTTGAATTAAGTTAACGAAAAAAGGATTATTAAAACAAACCGATTTTTAAAATATTATAGTCTGCTAAAAAAATACAGTAAATATTTTTAGAAATCCTTAAGTCAATTTCAAGACATTAGTGATTAAAATAAGCCCTCCAAATTTCATAAATTTATCTGCAACCGTTTTCAAGTTATCGTTTTCACAAAAAAGTGTGACATCTACACATCCACACATCCCCACACACATAGATACACACACACATCCTCACACACATCCGCACATACATCCGGTCATTTACTCAGAACTTCATATTAAACATTTTTAAATTGAGGAACGTTTAATTAATTGAATCACAAAATTTTCGAAAATGTTGCTATCACAAAGCTTCTTCTATAAGAAAGCAAAATAGTTTAATTATCAACCCAAAAAGACAAGTTATCACCAAAAACACTTGCATAAAAAAGTATTTTCAACAAAATTGTTAAACTCACAAAGTTAAATAATTATTCACTGAATAGTTGAATTTGCAACCAAAATCATCACTTTTCAACGAAGAAGAGTAGTTTATACGCAAAATTACGAATTTCAATCAAATGCATATTTTTGCAAGTAAAAAAGATAAATTCTGAGTTAAAATTAAATAGTTCAATTTTTAGTAGCTAAAATTAATTTTCAACAGATAAAAACAACAAATTTGAAATGAAATACATAGTCGAAAGACATTTGGATCACCTATGCAAATTACTCCAAATTAAATAGATTACTCTGAATTATAAGTTACTTATTTGGATTACCGAAATTACTTCGAATTATCTGAATTACTCCGAGTTAGAAGTGAATTACAAGTAGATTACTAAGATTACTTCAATTACTCCCAATCGCGTCGGATAACAAGTTGATTACCGCGGATTATAAGTGGATTACTTCGAATTATAAGTGGATTAGTCTGGATCACACGGGATTATAGCGGATTACCTGTTCAGATAACCAAGCGGTCATAGATTTTAAGCGATTTTGTCAGATTTCGTAAAAAATTTTTCGGGATTTTAATCATTCCTAAACATATCAGAAGATACTAAGAATTTCCAAAGGATTTCCACAAATTTCAAGGGACTTTAATGGATTTCAAGGCTATCAAAGGGATTCTAAGGGGTTTGAAAATATTTTAAAATTTGAGAAAACTCCTTCGGTTTTCAAGAGATCTAAAAATATTTCCACGGATTTCAAGGAATTTCGAAACATTTTGAGGGAGTTTAGAAGATTCTTACTATTTCCAAACATTTTTGGGGATTTTAAGAAATTTCAAAGGAATTTAGGAGATTTAAACAATGACAAGGAATTTCGAAAAATTTTTCAGGGTTTTCACAAATATTTCAACATATTTTCAGTAAACATTAGAAAATAAATTAAATTAAATTTGAAGTAATTCCTACCAATTTCAAAGATTTTAAAGATTTTAAGAAGGTTTAAGGGGTTTTGAGGTTTTTTAAGGAATTTCACAAGATTAAAGAATTTAAAAGATTCATATAGATTTAAACGTTTTTTTAAGAGAACTTTTTAATAAACAAATTCCCTTTTATTTTAAATCCAGAGAAATTCCATAGATTTTAAGAATTTTGTCAGATTTCATAAAAATTTCACGAAATTTCATTGATAGCCGAACATTTCAAGAGGTTCTAACGAATGTCACAAGATTTCAACAAATTTAGAGGCACTTCTATGGATTTCAAGACTTTTACAACGGATTTTACGGGATTTATAAATAATTCAAATAATTTTGATAGATTTAATCGGTGTTCATGAAATTAAGAATATTTTCACGGATTCCAAGGGATTTTGAAACATTTCAAAGGATCTTATTGATGATTTTTACGTTTTTCAAGGATGTCAAAGGACCTCAAAGAATTCTGCAGGATTTCCAAATATTTCATGAGAATTCTAGTAAACTTTGGAAAATAAATAGAATAATATGAAATTTCAAGGGACTTTAAGGTATGTTAAGGAATTTCGCAAAGATTCAAGGATTGTATTAAATCTTTAAGGATTTCAAGAGATTTCAAAGATTCCGAGGGATTTAGAAGGGTATTTTTACAGAGCTTTAATTATTAAGTTTAATTTAAATTATATTCAAGAACTTTTAAATTATTTATCCTTTTTTACCTGGATTTTTACGTTTTCAGAGATTTTGAGATATTTCTTGTAGATTTCTAGGGATTTCAAGGGATGTACCAAATTTCAAGGGATTTCGAAGAATTGTGCAGGATTTTCAAAGATATTTGAAGATTTCTAGAGAACTCGAGAAAAAAGATCGAATTTTACTGAATTTCAAGGGATTCTTTACGATTCACAGATTTTAAGCGATTTTAAGATATTTGAAGGAATTTCACAAGATTTAAAGAATTTTAATTAATATCTAAGGCTTCCAAGGGATTTCAAAGGTTTCTAAAGATTTCATCATTTTTTAGAGAATTTTAATGAATAAGTTTAATTTAAATTACTTTCAAGGGATTTTAAGTGATTTATACTTTTTGAAATTGGTTTTTACGTTTTTTAAATATTTTAATTTACTTCCGCAGATTGTAACTTTGAAGATGTGAAGATAATTCACAGATTTTTGCTGCGTAAAATTTATTTGTGTAGAATCACTATTTTTGTGTACTTCCATGCAAGATTGTAAATGGTTCACAATAAACCATTCCTTTGTTATTTTTCTGCGTTTGGCATTATCTTCTTCAATATTTTTGTATTATTTATTCTGATGCTGATTATCCTATAATTTTTTTTCTATATAATGATTTTCTATAATGAATTTCCTATAATCAATGGAATCTTTTGCAATCTCATGCAATATCATTCAATCTTGCAATCTAGTGTACACCAAAAATCTAAATGATTCTGCCGTGATAAGAAAAAACACCGTTAACTGCAAAATTAAAGAAGCCGAGAAAATCGACAAAAACTGTTCGAATCTTTATTCGCATCTATCGCGGATTCTAATTCATTTTCTGTCCTTTTTTTTTGTTGTTCTTGACTGATTTGTATATGATTTGGTTATTTCTGTAAAAAAATCGTTCAAAAATGCTAGTTAACTTTTGAAAATGCAGATAACGGAGTTGATAGGGATGCTGAAATTCTGGGAAATTCTGCGCCGTACCAGCAATACGGCGTCCGTATACGGATCTCATAAACAGGCCTGCCGTAATTTAAGAGAACGCCGGCCATGAGAAAAAAAATAATAATAGAATAATTAAAAATCATCATTTAATCAAGAAATTTCAATTATTTTGAAATATTATACATTAATATATCAAAGTATCTAGTCGTCCCGAAATTCGGGATGAGTAATCAAATGTTTTTCATAAACTTGGGTAGTAGACACAGACTATTAATATAATATCAATTCTTGAATTTGAAAATATGGATTTACAAATTATTCAGTTTACAAAAATCATATTTTAAATGTGCGTAATTTGGAACATTTTTTTTACTAGTTCAATTTTGAAAACTTATAGTGGAAAATTTTTCAATTTTAACTATTTGTAATTTAAAACTCTTCAATTTTGAAGATTTACAATTGAAAATTCTCTAATTTTGAAAGTTGTATTAATACAAACTCTTAAATGATGATTTTTAAGATCGAAAGTCAAGAGTTTTCAATTTTAAATCTCGCAAAATGATGAAATTTTACATGTTAATCATCAAAATTGCAGAATTTTCAATTGTAGATGTTTTAAATGATAAAATATGCAATTTTAAAAATCGACAATTCAATTTTTTACCCTTTTAAAAGGTAACAATTAAAAATTCTTGAAGTTCCAAAATTAGGATTCGCAAATTATTTCATCATTTAGACTTATCTTTTAAATAAATTCATTTTCAAACGTTTTTTTGATAGTTTTATTTAGAAGATTTGAAATTGAAAATTTTTCAATGTCAACGACTTTCAATTTAAAATTCGTCAATTTCAATTTTTGCAATTAAAGACTCTTCAATATTATTATTATTATTAATATTAATAATAACAATATTTTTTAAAATGTTTTTTAAACTAATCTTTAATTAGCTAAGTAGATATTTATGTAATGAATTCAAACAAATTAGAAGCCAAACTTGTTTTAAACCGAAAATGTTGATAAGAATGTTATGACCGTTATTAAATTTCATGGATAACGAATAATATAAAATTGGAGCGGAATTAATTCATGTTTCTTTGTTAAATGTACATAATTTCCAAATATATTAAGTATCAGCAAAACCCGAAATTTTTAACTAAAAATGCAAACATTTTAAACATACTTGGATTATAATCTAAGAGATTTTAACAAACGAATAAAATATTACAAAATAGACTTTTTAAGTGTCCAGTCTGAAATAAATTACTCAATAATTAAAATTATTAATATAGATAAATTCAAATATTAAATAATAAATTCAAATATTAAATAATTAATTTAACAAATTTTCAAATCTAAATAAATTATTACAAGATCTTTTTAACACAGGTAATTAGATCAGGAACACCGTTGTCGGTCATTAGCAAAATTTTATTAATTTCTGCTAAAAATTTCCAACTAATTGTTTCCACTTTAAACAACTGAAATGATTTTAAAACATTTTTTATCTATTACATTTTTCAACAATATAACTTTTTGTTACTTGAATATCGTTATTAATTATAAAAATATAGGCTTTCAATAATAATTTTGCATTTTGCAAATCATAATAAATGCAATTACGGCGTTTCTCGAAGTTCAAACATTTTTTTCTCGGGGTTCGATAATTCCTTAGAACGCCGTAAGCACATATGGACCTCTCTGCAATCATAAAGGCTCGAGATAACCGTCCGATATTTTAATAAAGTCGGTAACTGTCCGCTACGTCCTTTTCTCGAATTTTCGCGTGCCGCATTCAGCCGTCTATGTTTTGCGCCTGCAGTGAACGATCGGTTACGGCTCTCTCTCTCTCTCTCAAAATATAACTCGCCAATTTTTGCAGTTGACAGTGTTTTCCAAACATTATACAATAATTATTTTTAAAGTTAGTAACAATTAAAACAATTACTTGAATAATCAGGTTTTGATTTCTTGTAGATCCTGCTTTCTTAAATATCACAACAGTACTGGTCATCATGACGTAGAATTGTTATGTCGCAAGAGAAGAGACACTCGAGTCTAGTTGGAAGCTCTCGAGAGTAACGACAGAGTAACGATAGGTAGTGTCGGAGACAAGCGGTAAGCCGAGGAAAGCTCTCGTCGACTGGAGTGTCTCTCTTGCGAAGTTCCTTTCAAGTTCTCGGCACGGGCGTGCCACAGGGTTCTTCAGAGCTTTTAAGCTCGTTCGATAGAAAGAGTGCGAAAGAGCGAGTAACGAGGATGAGGAGACGAAGGGAACGTCGCGAAAGGTCGGAGACGCGACAAAGGAGCAATATGTGCCCAGAGGGTCATAAACAGTCGGCACAATATGAAAACATTATCGGTGGTAAGCCGCAAGGTACACTGCAATGTGCTGAGCTTTGCGACACGGAGCTTGCAAGCTCCGTGTAGTGCCACGTCAGGATGTCAGGATATCTACTAGTGTTGTTTACTGCACCAGCCTAGCCGAAAAGCTCACTTCCCCTCGAAAAAGAGAAATACAAGGCAAAACAAGAAACTCGAGTGACGAAAATGATAGACGTCACAGCCGAAAAGCTTCGCATTATGAGGTCATCCTACTTTTGTCAGCCGAATTTCCATACCAACGAGGCTTCAAGAGCCTTAAATTTTGCATCTTTTATTTTTATTTCCAGTAATGATCAAGATTTTGGGGACTGTTCAAATACTACGTCACGCTATTTTGAACACTCTTTCCACCCCTCCCCTTCTTCGTCACAGATCATTGTACAAAGCTTAAACCCCACAGGGTGACGTCAAAAATACGCTCAACCCCCCTACCCCTTTTAGGTCCACTTTTTTTCATTGATTTCATTTGATAAATGCGTCAAATAAAACAGAAAACATACAAACATAATATCGTAACAGATTTCACAGCTCAAAATGCTCCTAAAACAGGGGAATTAGGGTTACTTTACACGAAAATAGGAGAATAATAGGGATATAAGTTCTTCAAATAAGATTAATGTACATATTTACTATACACCAAACATAGTTTGTAGTTGAATTTGCAAACAAAGAGATAAATATATACAATAAGACGAATTTTTAGAAGAAAGTTAAATTTTCTAGAATAAAGTTCATTTTCAGCCAAGAGAAATGAATTTTTAACCAAGAAATATAACTTTTCTACCATGAAAGGTTGAATTTTTAATCGACAGGGAGGAATTTTCAACAAAGTAGTTGAACTTTCGATAAAAAGATATGACTTGAACCAAATAGTTGAATTTTCAACTAAAAAAGATACCTTCTCAATCTGAAATGAAATAGGTAAATCTTCAGTTTCAAAAATTATTTTTCAAGAGCAAAAAAAAGGACCCAGTGGGCCAAAACGTTAAAGAACGTCATTAGAACGTCTTAAAAACGTCCTAAGTCAGTCCAGATAACGTTCCAAAAACATACAATGTTCCAGAGACGTTTCAAGGACGTATTTGGAACATGAAACGTTTTCAGAACATTATTTGGTCTGACTTAGGACAGTTTTAGAAACGTTCAAATAACGCCTTTTGACTTGCACGTCCAAGGAACGCGTTTAGGACGTTCTAATAATGTTTTTAAATTTCGTGTCCGCTGGGGAATTTCCAACCAGTTAAATTAAACTAAAAAAGACGAATTTTTGACAAAATAGTCGAATCTTCAATCGAAATGATGAATTTTTAACACAAAAATTTTATTTTCTACTCGAAATTGATGAATTTTTAACAAAATACATCAATCTTCTACCCAATACCCGAAATTTTTACTAATAAAGGATATATTTTCAACCAAAAATAGAGTATTTAAGTTTTAGATGAAAAATTAATTTTTAACCGAGAAAAATTTAATTCCAACACAATAGTTACATTTTTAAATAAGTGGTTTAATTTTTTATCGCTGTGTTTTTCTTGTACAATAGTTTCATTTTTCAAGCCAAAAAGACGAATTTTTAATAAAATATTCAAATGCTAAAATAAAATTATAACTAAATAGTTGAATTTGCAGCAAAATATTTTAATCCTCAATCAAAACAGATTAATTTTAAACCAAGAAGTTTCTTTTTTTACCAAAAAGGATGAAGTATGAACCAAAAATACGAATTTTAAACAGAATAGTTAAGTCCTTAAACAAATTTGATAAATTTTTAAAGCAAAAAATACCATTTTCACAAAAAAAAGGCAGTTTTAACAAAATACATGAATTTTCAACTAAAAAGATTCATTTTCAGTCAAAAATAGAATACATTTTCTAGTAAGAAGATTGATTCTCAACACACACAACAACAAAAATTATCAGCGAAATAGATATTATATAAATTTTCAATGAAAGAGATGAATTTTCAATTAAAATTGTGAATATTAAAAAAAAGTTAATTTTCTAAGAAAAGAGTTCAACATTAAATTAAATACTTGACTTTTCAACAAAATAATTAATTTTTAGCCTACAAAGATTAAATTTCAAAAAATCATTGAAATTTTTGAACAAAAAAAATTGAAATTCAACCAAAAACAGTTGCACTTTGAGCCAAATAGTTGACTTTTTAAGCCAAGGAGACGAACTTTTTTAGAAGACAGTAGAATTTTTAATCTACAAGGTCGAGTTTTCTATCCAGAAAGGCAAATGATCAGCAAAACAGTTAAATTTATTACCAAAAAAGATGCAGTTTTTACAAAAAAAGTTAAATTTTTAACCAAAAAGTTCATCATTAATCAAATAGTTAAATTTTAAACTACGAAAAATCAATTTTCTAACGAAAAATGCAATATTTAAATTTTCAGTTCAAAAAATTGATTTTTAACAATAAAAAAATGATTTTTCAATAAAATAGTTAAATTTTCAAACAATAGGAGATGGACCTTCATTTCATTAAATAATTTTCAACAGGATATCTTAACTTTCAAATAATTAGTTGAATTTGTCATCAAGAAGATTAAGTTTCTCCCACAAAAAAAGGAATTGGCTACAAAATATGTACATAGATTTTCAATCAAGTACTTAAATTTTTTACTGAGAACGATTAATTTTTAGCCAGAAGTGAAATAGGTAAATTTACAGTAAGGAAATAATTTTTAACAAAATAGTTCAATCTTTAACCAATAAAATAAACGTTTAACAAAGTAGTTCAATGTGTAACCGAGAAGTTAAATTTTTGAACAAAGAAGATAAATTCTTAATAAAAAATTTAATAGTTGAATTTTTAACTAATAAAATAAATTTTCAATCAAAAATAAATTAGTAAAATTTTCAGTTAAAAAAATTGATTGTTAAAAAAATTAATTTCCAACAAAATAGTTAAATATTCAACCAAACAGTAGAATTTTCAGCCAAAAAAGATGAACTTTGCACCAAAAATATAATAGTAGACTTTTTAATTAAATATAATTAACTTTAAACGAAAAATAGTTGTATTTTCTTATTCAGCTCTTTTAATGCAGTTCGCATTTAAGCAAAAAATTTAGATGCTTTAGATGTAGAATAAAATCAGTAATTTTCATTTTTTTTTAATGAAAAAAAAATTGTTATTCACGTTTATATTTTTCATGTGTAATGGCACATTCTGCGTTAGCCCCCCCCCCCTCTTTATCCAACTTTACAAATCGTCACAAAACTAAACAAAAATAAATTATATTCTAGCAGAATAATTTCAACTACGTTGCGGATGATCAATAACAAATTATACAGAAAATGTTACCTTCTTGCACGCGAACCGTTAAAATAAAGATTATCTTCGTTTGTTCCAACACAAAATACTTAACTGTACATTTCAAGGCATATATTAATAACTAGTCTGACTTTTTTTATAAAAGCCGATTTAAAAATTGCATGGCAAACTAATGTTCTTTTTTCTAATCGATTACCGATAGAACTGATAATGTTATAGATGCTAAAATAGAATAATATTGTTCATAAAAAATAACCTTCTCGTCATTGCAAATCTTCTTTATTTTCAGTAAATATTGTTTGAAGAAATATTGACCAGGGAACATCCACATTTTGTGCGACGGTATTTTTAGGGATTTTTGACTTAACCCTCCTCCTTGTGAAAGTTTGTAACATTTCAGTGAAACCCCCTCCAGCTTTTTCTCATTTTTTTCGCTTAAATTGGAACTGAATTAATAAAACCCAGTAAGTAAGTTCAACTATTCTTGGTCAAAAGTTTTATTTGTTTATTTTTTGGTTGAAAATTCTGCGATTATATTTTTTTTTATAAATTCTACTATTCGGTTTAGAATTGAACTATTCTATTAAAAGTTCATTTTTTGCTTAAAGATTCATCTCTTTGGTTGACTTGAATAACTGTTTAAATATTTTGTGGAAAATTCGTTATCTTTTTGATTAAACATTAATGTTTTCAACTAAATATTTAACTATTCGTCTTACGATCTAAAATTCATCTTTTGTAGTTAAATATTCAACTATTTGGTTGAAATTTCATCTTTCTAGTTAAAAATGTAAGTACTTGCTTAAAAATTCATGCATTTTATTGAAAATTCGTCTTTTTATAGAAAATATTTTTTTTTGGTAGAAAATTAATCCTTTTTGGTATATAATTAATTTTTTTTCGTAGATAATAAATATTTTTGGTTGAAAAATCAACTGTTTGGTCGAAAAGTCAAGTATTGGGTTGAATGTTAAAACCAATTTCTTGAAAATTAATCTTTTTTGGTAGAAAATTAATCTTCTTGGTAAAATATGCTACTGCATGGTTGAAAATTGACCTGTCTTGGTTGAGAATTGAAATATTTTGTTGAAAATTCAACTATTTGTTCGTAAATTAATTTTTTCGAAATTGTTTGGCTAAAAATTGAAATATTTATTTCAACATTTAACTGCTGTGTTGAAAATTAATTTTTGTTTCGTTAAAATTAATTAATTTATCTGAAATTAAACTATTTCATTTTTGGTTGAAAACCTATCCTTTATAAGATACAAATTCAACTATTTAGTAGAGAATTCATGTATTTTGTTGAAAATTCGTTTATTTGGGTAGAAAATTAATCTTGTTTGTTGAAAATCCATTATTATTGGTTAAAGTTTGAACTATTTTATTAAAAATTCGTATTTTTTAGTTTAATTTGACTGCTTGAATATTTTTTGTTTGTTGAAAAATAATTTTTTTAACTGAAAATTTAACTATTCTATTTTTGGTTGAAAACTTATTAGTTGATAATGCAACTGTTTGATTGAAACATCAACGATTTTGTTAAAGTTATCTTTTTTTCAAGAATCCGCCTCTCTTGGATAGAAATAAAATTTATTTTCGAAAATTCAACTATTCGAGCTGCAAATTCAACTGAGTTCTAACAATTTATCTATTTGGTTAAAAATTAAACTATTTTGTTGAAAATGAATTTTTTTTGTTTAGAATTAATTTTCTTACCTGAAAATGTAACTGTTCTATTTTTAATTGATAAATGATATTTTAAATTAAAAATTTACCTTCTCCAGTCTTTTCTTTTATAAGAAACTAATCTTTTTGGTTAGAAATTAATCTGTTTCGTTTAAAAATTTAAATAGTTTGCTTAAATTTTAGTCTTTTTTGGCTTGGTTGAAAATTAATCTGTTTTAGTTGAGGACTTAAATATTTTGTTGAAAATTCAACTGATTAGCCACAATTTTTTTCTTGTTGTTAAAAATCGATACCAATTTTCGGATTGAAAATTCAACTCTGTTGTAGAAAATTCATCTTTTTGACACAAAAGTTCAACAATTTGGTAGGAAATTGAACTATTTGGTTGAAAATGGTCTTTATTGTTGAAAATTCATAAAACCAACTGTTTAGTTAAAAATTAAACTATTCATTTGAAAATTCAACTATTGTGCTGGAGATTAATTTTTTACCTTGATCAAACTATTTCATTTTTGGTTGAAAATTTATCCTTTATTAGTTGGAAATGTAACTATTTGGTAAAAAATTCATCATTTTGTTTGAAGATTTAATTATTTTGATTAAATATCGTCTTTTTTATTTGAATTGAAATGGTTGAAAATTCATTTATTTTTTTCAAGTAATGTTTTAAACTAAACATTTAACTATTCAATTTCTAGTTGAAAACCTATTTTTTTTAGTTAAACAATTCAACTATTTGTTTGAAAATGAAATTATTTTATAAAAGTCTTTTTTTTTAAATTTAACTATTTGGATGCAAATTTGTCCCGCCGAATTGAAAATTTATCTTTTAATGGTAGAAAAGATATCTTTCTTGTTTAAAAATCCATCTCTCTTGTTTAAAAATAAAATTTGTGTGTGAAAATTCAACTTTCTTCTGAGATTTCGTCTTATTGTCTTAAATATTTATTCCCTTGGTTAAAAATTCAGTTACTAAATTTGTTTGGTGTCGATAAATTTTATTTTTTGATTAGAGAAGTGTCACTTTTTACAAAACCTTTACTATTGGGCTAAAAAATAATAATCATGTTGTTCATGTGTGTTCATTGTTAAATGTGCGCATCATTAATCAAAGCTTGAAACAAGTCTTAAGGGTAACACGCGTTTAACTTAACAGTCGGTTAAGTCTAAGTGGAGGGTGGATGAGGGAGTTTGGACTCTCAAATTGCAGTCTAGAGCACATAGACTGATACTGTAAGGGTAAGCTACCCTCGCCCAAGTAGCACGAGGTCGTCTGGCTATAGAGACGTAGCCCTGTCTTATCTCGATTTGCATAAATTCATAGTTTGTGGCTTAGGACTTCGGTCCTAAGGATACCTCGAGAAATCGTCTACACATTCAGATGCCAACTTCCTTGACCAATGGTATTACGGGATCAACAAGTTCAGAATTCTCAGCTATCTTCAATCTTTATAGGTCTCCCATTCATTTCGGCATGATATTAGGGCGGCCCAACATTTTTTTTCTAAGACTTACCACCCCATATTTTTTTATTAAGTGCAAAAATATTATTTCTTAACGCTCAAGAAATACGAAATAAAAATTTCAAATAACTATTTATTTTTAGGCTTATTTTTTTATTTGATTTCAAGCTTATATAAATATAATTTTCCCAAGATTTTTAAGAAAATTTAGAAAGACTTTTGGAAATTTCAAATATGTCAAATCAAAATTTGAATAAAAAAGTTAATATTCAACCAAATATTCTAAATCCAAGAAAAGACTACTTTTCTACAAAATAGTTGAATTCTCAACCAAGAAAGATTAATTTTCGACCTGTTGTATTTTTAACTAAAAAGATTGAATATTTACAAAAAAGTTTAATTTTCTTCAAAATAGTTAAATTTTTTAACCCACAAATACGAATTTTAAACAAAAAAAGTTAATTTCCAACGAAATAGTTAAATTTTCAATGAAATGCATGAATTTTGTGACAAGAAGATTAATTTTCTACCTAAAAAGACGAATTTGCAAATAAAACTATCAGCTATCGATGAAAAATGTAAGAGCTGATATTACAATCTGAAGCGATATTAATTTTAAATCGAAAACAGTTTATGTATAGAATTCCTGAAAATAAAAACAAGAATCCAAAGACTAAATTTGGATAACCAACCTCAAATGTTCATATTGTAATTGAAAAGAGAAAAGAAAAAGAACGAAAAAAAATAAAATAAAAAAGAGGAAAGAAAAATGAGAAAGGCAACCAACCAAATCTTGGATATCGGGTTTCGAAGAGAGAGTACCATTTCTTCGACATTATTCCTACTTATTAAAATATTTCTAACCTTGATAAGGGTGCTAAATGAGCATCGAAACGTTGGTTTTTTACTATATATGTTCTATTACTGTAATTGCATAGTAATAAACATAAAGAAAGACGAAAGAAATAAAAAAAAGGAAAAAAGAAGGAAGGGGATTTGGTTCATTGACTTTCTCATTTTTATTTTCTCTTTGTATTTTATTTTATTTTTTGTTCATTCTTTTTCTTTTGTCTTTCCAATTACAATAAGAAAATTTTCGGTTGGTTGTCCAAATTTGGTCGTTGGATTCTTGTTTTTATTTTCAGGAATTCTATACAAGAACTTGAGTATTGGCCGTTAAATAAGATTTTGAATTTTGAACTTGATTCTGATTAAAAATTCTCAAATTGAAAACAGTTGAATTCATAAAAAAACGAATTTTCAACAATTTAGTTAAATCCTTAACTAAAACAAGATTTTCATTTTTTTAAATCAAAATTGCAATTAATATTGAAAAAAAATGAAATTTCTACCAAAAAATATACATTTTAAACAACTAGCATCATCACTTGCGCTCTACACGCGTGCGTAGTTTTTCGATTTTGGAGAAAAAATTGTTTTTATTAAAAAATAAAAATTTCGAATAACTATTTATTTTTTAAGTATATATGTTAATTTGTTTTAAAGGTTATATAAGTATAATTCTCCTAAAAGTTTTGAAAACATTAAAAAGGACTTTTAAAACTTTCAGATGTCAAATTAAAATTTCAACAAAAAAGATAATCCCAACCAATTAATCCAAGTCCAAAAAAAAAAAAATTTTTACGAAATAGTTAAATCATCAACAAAGGAAGATAAATTTTCGACTTGTTTTATTTTAACCAAAAAAGATTAAATATTTCCAAGAAAAGACGACTTTTTAAAAAATAGTTTAAGTTTTTAACCCTTAATATAAATTTACAACAAAAAAGTTAATTTCTAACCAGATAGTTCAATTTTTAACTAAATAGGTCATTTTATTACAAGAAGAATAATTATATACATGAAAAAAACCAATTTTCAAATGAAATTATAAATCAACGAAAAACTTAATAGTTGATATTTCTATCTAAAGAGATATTAATTTTAAATAAAAAAGTTTTAATTTATTAAAGAAACGAATTTTTAACAATATAGTTGAATCCTCATAACAAGATTTTAATTTTGAGCCATACAGTTGCAATTTTAATAAAAAAAGGATAAAATTTCTACCAAAAAAGATGAGTTTTCAAACAAAAAAGTTGAATTTTTAACCAAGAACAACTTTTCAATCAAGAAAGAGAAAAAATCTTAGGCAAATTACAATTTTAAGAGGAAAATAATTCTCAATACAAAAGAAAAAAGAAAATTTCTAAGATTTTTTTTACCTTACAGGATTTTACAAAATTTTAGGAAAAATTTTAGTTAGTTTAAACAATATTTAAGACTTTTTGATGCTTAAAATTGTTTTAAACTATTGTATTAGTCTTCTGTATTAGTTTCTGAATATTTCGGAATTTTTTTGTCATGTTTTTAAATCTTTTTGAATATTCTCCCAGAATTATTTCAAAAGAGTGAAAAATTACTTTACACATTCAAAGAAATTTTGAGAAAATTTTTTATTATCCTGAAATCTTTTAAAATCTTTAAAAGAATTGGAAATTTTATTTAAATATTTTTAACAATCTACAATTTGTTTTATATTAAAACTTTTTTCAATTTTAAATTATATTTGAAATTTTTTAAAAACTTCTAAATATCTTTTAAAATTGACTTTGGCTACACGTACCGAAATTTCGGTACAATTAACCGCATTTTTTCGGTACGGGTGGACACTTTCTTTGAAATTAATCAAGCTTTTCCAAAAAATTGTTAAAAAATTCTGCAAATTTGAAAAAATTCAATTAAAATCTTCCAGATTCTTTTTTTACCATTTTTGATATCATTTTGAATGTTTGAAAATCTTTTTCGATATTCTCTTAAAATAAATTTTTGATAAATAAAATTTTCATTAAAAATATTCCCAGAGTTAATGGTAAAAAAGTGGATTATTTGTTTATGACACCAGTACATTTGTTTTGAGAATGCATTCCCAGTATTTTTAACCATAAATGAAAAAAATCGTTATTCGCCTTATTAAGTAATCTTAATTCTTCATTTTCGTTGTGACGTTAATGATTATACCATTTTAAGTAACAATGATTTTCATAAACTTTTATACTTTATTAATGAAACAAATTTGATTTAACATATTACAATTTTAATGTTATAAATGATATAAATATAAATGATAAAAATCAACTGCGAATTGTGGTAGAGATAGGGGCCCGTCCAGGGTTAAACGATGCGGTCGGGAACGTTCCAAGGACGCAAAAGCAAACGGAAGTCTACTGTATTTGGATACATATTTTTATAAATGATAGAGAAATCCTTGATCTATTAAATGATGCAAAGAAAATATATAAATTTTTGAAAATGATAATATGGCGGTCAGTTTTTAAAAAATATTCTAAATGGATTTTCTGAAAAATTCTACACTTTAAAATTTTTATTTTTTGGGGAAGATTGTTAATTGTTAGGAATGTTGTCGAAAGATTCATAATTGTCAAATTTTTGTCACCACTGAGGAAATTTGAACCAAGATTACATTTTTTATTTATTTTGATATACATATACAACTCAGCATTTATTTTATGTTTCACGTTCATAAGAATAAAATCAATGTCTTCCATAAAAATTACGAAAAATTGAAACAAACTATAATTTACTGAAAAATATGTGATATTTTTAGAGAGCGTGTACCATTTGCACGTACAAAATATGTTTAACGGATTTTTTCCTATGAATTCTTTGTAGTTCCAATAATTCTATCACAAGCTCCTTTACCGTGACCGATGGCAGAATAAATCAAATTTTTGTCGTGCAAAAGGTACACGATCTCTAAAAAGATATCTTATATTTCAGAAAATTATAGTTTATTTGCATTTTTGGTAATTTTCATAAAATAGATTGGTTTGATCTTTATCAACGTGTAACATACATGTCAAAAGTTTGATTTACTCTGCAACCGGTCACGGTAAAGAAGGTTGTGATGGAATTATTAAAACTGCAAAGCATTTATGGGAAATGAATCGCTAAACATTTTTTCTATGTGCAAAAGCTACACACTCTCTAAAAAGACCACTTATTTTTAAATAAATTGCAGTTGTTTAATTTTTAGTACATTGTTTCGAAGCTGGTTTATTATGTAATTCACTTTGTAATAAGTATAAACCTTGTTATAATGAATAAACATAAATAAAACGAAAGATTGGAAAAACAATTACTTTTCAAAAAACTTTTTCTGTAATGTTTCTGAAGATTGTAATTTTATTGGAAATTATTTTAGATAAAAAAGCGCTGAAAGGAAGACATAATATTCTTTTTTACTTTTCCTTGACCGTTTTAGGAATCGGAGAATTTTTTGTCTGAGATTTCCTTATTAACAAACTTCGTGTCACATAACTGTATAAATTAAATTATGAATGGCTTAAAATTTCTAATAGGAATACTTTTTAATATTGTTGATTCCAAATATTTCATGGAAGCAAATAAACAATCTCAGTCCTTAAAATATATAATGAACCATATGCATAGTAGTCTACTGGTCTGAAAAGCTCTAGCCGAATAGACTGCTGGCCGCTCAGTAAGCAGGCTGGCTGATTTCATCCGTCCACTAGACTACTAGAGGAACGTGAGCAGGTGCTAGGTATGCAGTCGGCTATTCAACGTCGATTAGCCGACTGGGCAGATAGTCGGCTAAGCTACTGGGTCGCCTATTGGGCTACGACATATGTCAACACATATTAAAAATATTATCTTGGAACATATGTATTCAGCGGTGATAAAGAAATTGACAGTTATGATTTTTCCGACAATGTTCGTGAATATTTAAGTCGATGAAATGCAACCTTTTAAAAAGTGTAAAAGACTTTTTTTGGAGAAATTTAAATTCTAAAGAACTTCGCACTCTTCAAATTTACTCCTTTATTTCTTAGCAGTTTACGCAAAAGAAAAAATTTTTTATTTTTTTCACAAAAAAATTTTTTCTTGCTGAAAAACGGTTTACTTAAAAAATAGCATTCACGAAAAATGTAGTGCACATTGTTAACCATGTTCTCTAAAAAAATAAATATTTTAAAAGGTGGACTTTTTGAGGAAATCCACTTTTAATATTTTTTAGGAAAATAGCTGCCATATTATGTTCTTACTAATTTTTTTAATCATTCGATTGATCAAGGACCTCTCTGCATGCTTTAAAATGGAATCAGTCTTATATTTTTTCGTTCTAAAATTTAATTTAAAAAAAGTTAATTACTTCTACGTTTTTTCAGAAAAATGCAAATATTTTTGCAAAAAATGTATATAATTAAGTATAAAGTGATTATAATTCCATAGAAAATACAAAACCTTGCAAAAAAATTTGTTGATCAAAAAACTTGTTCATTATTTTTTGTATTTTTTTACATGAAAACAAACTTTTTTTATTCTCACTTGATTGACATCTTACTTTTGGACCAGAAACAAGGTTTCTCAAAAGTTTTTCAAAACTTTACTAAAACTTTTTAATAGTCATCAAAATAAACAATTGTCCCAAAACTTGCATAATGATTATTTTCATTTATATCTCATTTAGATCAAAATATTTAAATTTAGATTTTTTTAATTGTAAAAATATGTAAATTTCGATGTATTTAAAGGAACCTGCACAAAATGTATGAGAAAATCCTTCCGGTGAAATTGAGCTGCCGGATCGAATAAGGGCACATAAAATTATTTCGTCAGAAGTAGGAAGACCCCTGGAGGCTTCCTAAAACATTTTCGAATTTCAATTTTTTAAGACTATATCTAGATGTAGAATTTTATTTTGCATTTTTTTCCCCTAGGCAAAAAATTTTAGCTTTTTTAGTTTTCAAATTAGAGCCAAAAAACTTACTTTTTTGGAAAAATCGATTTTAATTTATTTTTCACTTCAACTCGTGCTCAGTTAGTCAGTTTTTGAAAGTTCTTAATACAATTTTCCGGAAATGTAGTTCAAAATGTCCATTGACCGATAGAACAATAGGAATTAAAAATGTATAAAAAAAAATTGTTAATAATTTTTTTCTGATGCTCGGCGCACATCGGACTTCTATAACTTCTAGCGTTTCGTTTATCGAGCGA
>JAUELO010000347.1:4095395-4109669 GCA_032357855.1 Amphibolips quercusostensackenii
CCAAACTGATGAAAAAAAAAAAAAAAAAAAAAAAAAAAAAATAATTTTGTTGTTGATGATTTAACTATTTTGTTGAAAATTCATCTTTTGGAAAAATAATGCAGAACTTGAAAAGATTCGAAAAAATTTTTGATAAAATGTGGATTTTTCAAGATTTTGAAACAAAAATGAGAAGCTTTTCAAGTATTTGAGAAGGCTTAAAGAGAGTAAAAAAATGTTCTCAAGATTCATGAAAAAAATTCAATAACTAAATTTTGGAAATATGAATTCTAAGAGAAAATTTAAAAAGGTGTAAAACAATTTGAAATGATTTCCTAAAATTTCAAAAAAGAATATGAAAGGTTTCAAAGAAAAATATTTTTATTTTACAAGATTAAAATATTTTTGACAGAAATTGATATAACTAAGAATTATTTTCCAGTTAGAATATCAAAAATAAGTAACCATAAAATATATAAGGACATAGAAATTGTATTTTATTTTCCCATTTTGTGTGCGAAAAAATTTCTGAATAATTAACTGAAGAGGGGCACCATCGTGTGCAGAAAGATCTGTTGCAATTATTCTAACCTAATTGATTATCACTTTTACTGGGCATCGTAAATTGAAACGAAATTATTTTGTTAAATAAAATAAAATATCACGAAACGTAAAATTACACATAGGAAATTACAGGATACCTTATGTCAAATGCGTGTTATGCATGCTTCTTGTAAGAGGAGATTTTTATAATTAAAACCGGGGAATCCCCGGGAAATAACTAGGAGTTTGTTAAATGAAAAATAGTAGATGCCCTGAAACACGATTTAATTTTTACCTACATTTTAAATGTAAGCATCATTCTTAGCAAAAGGATTCTTCTCTTGAAGGTTGAATAAACCATGATGATATTTTCAAGCCAAGAAATATTAATATATATATATATATATATATGATATATTACATATATATAATACATAATAATATAGAATATAATTGATATATTATATCAATCGCTTTCTCTATTTTTATCAGAAGGTTATTCTTAGCCAAACAGTCGGCAAAAATAGTGTTTCATAACTGAGGAAGAATATTGGAAAGGCGTTCTCGCTCGTGCCATTTTCCATCGGGAATTTTAATCTGCACGCTGACCATAGACGAGTTTAAGCAGAGAGTAGGAAGCCTCTTTGGACAGGCGAGAGACCTCACGTAGCATCAATTCTCCCAGAAAAATAAATCGTACGACAAAACACAAACTATACTGGAAAATTATTGCTAGCACACACTCTCGAATCCGATGCTGAAGTGAAACAATTGTTTGTCAGTTACACGAAAAAAAACGAACCTATTGGCTGACGAATGAACCTGTTCCATTGATAGATATCCGATACTTTACAAAATACTTTCCCTTGAATTCAGTTTTGTAACAATTTTGTTTATTTTTTAGCATAATATGTAGAAAAATAAATTTTGTTTTGAAAACAATAGAAAGAAGAATATCATAAATTAGAGAATAAGGAAGAAAGAGATTCAAAGAAGACATTCTATGTATCATCTAAAATGTCATTTATTTAAAAAAAAAATGATGTACAAAAATAATTATATCACATTTAGTGCTGTATCACATGATAAAAATAAATCTTAATTGAGGAATTTCCAGCGCAAGAAGAAAATGCTTGAACTGCCGAATTTGATTAACACTTATTAGCCTTAACTATTTACATCTATTAATATTAATCACTTTTTTGATCAAATGATTAGATCAGTTCACTTAGATTGTTTGTAGTGATAATTGTTTCTTAAGAATCATATCTTCTCCATTATTCATATCTAGTGAAATCAATACATAAATTTGATATATGCTTAGCATACATAAATATTTCAATAAATCAATATGACTTTAACGAATATGTGTAGACTCTATTTATTGCATGTCCATAATTCGTACTTATGCATATGATTAATTATCCGTAGTTAGTGGCATCAAGTGGATAAATTAAGCGACAATTTATTTTTAAAGTAACAAAAAAAAAGATTTCCAAACATAAGTAAAATACTTATTATACTACCTGAGATTTGTTCCATTTAGTGTCAAATAAATTACAAAAGTCAAGAACAAATAGCAATTTATAAAAATAATTTTTTTTCTATTAGAAGCAAAATATTTGATATTTCTCATTTTTAAGTTTCTTCATGCAAACATATGTTGTTTTTACAAATTTATTTAACAGGACCAACAGCAAAAGGAGCATCTTCCCTTGTTTCAAGATAGAATTTTCCCCTTGCATGTAATATCCTAAAATTCCTTAATGTATGTTTTGGGTCTCCCATCAAAGCTACTTCGCCTTTGCATTTTCTTTTCTTGTAGGATTCATAGTCTTCACACTTCTTGCCATAAAAACCTGCTTTACTTACGATTGATTCTGCGAAAAATTTAAAAGCACGAGCATGGGAACAAGCACCAGTTACGTCCACCTTGCATCCAAGTTGAAAAGATCCACCATTTGGATAAAAATCTGTATGGCCAATTTCATTTTTATATCCTAGAAGGCCTGCATTTGTGTGGATAATTTCTACATAAGATGCAGAGGCTAATGATATTCGAGAGCTTTCGGTAGCTGTAGCAAAGAGTGGTAGTGCAGGATCCAACCCTGAAAATACAAAATAATTTATTTATTTTTAATGAATTGAAAAACAGATACGCGCGTTACGCTCGCCATTTTTTTGTTTTACAAAATTGTTAAATTAAAATATTAAGTTGTTTAAACAAATTGATCAATTTTTACAAAAATAGTTTAACCTTCAACAAAGTAGTTACATTTTCTGACAAAAAAGAATAGTCCTAAAAAAATTTGATAGATGATACTTTAGCCAAAAAAATTTTCAATTTCAAATCAAAAACAGTTTAATTCAACTAAAAAGTTGAATCTCCGAACAAAAAAGATTAATTTTCAATCAAACAGTTGCATTTTTAAAGACGAAAAAGACGGATTTTCAACAAAATACATAAATTTTTAACATAATACATGAACTTTCAACTAAATAGTTAAATTTTCAATTAAAATAGATCAATTTCCAACCAGAAGTAAAATGGTTAAATTTTCAGACAAAAAAATTAATTTTCAACCAAAGATATAAATTTTTAACTAATAAAATGAATCTTCAATCTAAAAAATAAATTTCTAATAAGGTGGTTGAGTTTTTAACTAAAAAGTAAAAAAATTTATTTTCATACAAAACAAACGAATTTTCAATAAAATGATTTAATTTTTATGAAAAATATGAATTTGTAATTAAAATCATGAATCTACACCAAAAAAATGAATTTTTAACAAAGTTGCTCAATTTTTAATTAACTTCTAGAATTTTCAACCAAAAAATATTAATTATCAACGAAAAATTTAATATTTGATATATCAACCAAAAAGATTTTAATTTGAAATAAAAAAAGGTTAATTCAAACAAACAAGGCATATTTTTACATAATAGTTAAATTTTCAACCAAAAAGAAATTTTTAGTCAGTGAAGAAAAAAAATTCCAAACAAATTGTTGAATTTTCAAGACAAAAGCACAAGTTTTTCAAAAAAAAATTTTAATTCCTCAAGGCAGTTGAATTTTTCACTAAAATTATGAATCTTCAACCAAAACAAATGCATTTTCAACATAGTAGTTCAACTCTCAACCAACTTATGAATGTAATCAAACAAGATAATTTTTTAACAAAATAGTTGAATCCTCAACAAAAATAGATAAATTTTTGACCAAACAGTTGTACTTTTAACCAAGAAAAGATTAAATTTTTACCAGAAGGGATAAATTTTTAAGACAAAAAGAAAAGCAAAAACAATATTTTTAATACCTGATGAAAACTAATATCTAAACTTCAGAATTATCACATAACATTTTTGTGAAATATATAAACAAGGAAATCATTGCACTCTTGTTTAATAATACTAGTTTGCGATGAAAAACGCTAACAAAAAATTGTTGAGGCTTGTAAAGCTTCCTTTAAAGCTAATGTTTTTTGTTTAAAATGACAAGTTCTGTTATAGAATGCCAACATGACCTAAAACTGTTGAAAAGTTGTGAAACTTCTTTGAAATCTAGTTTTTTTATTTTTTGTTTTAAAGAACCGATTTTTTGCAGAACTCTCGAGTCTAACCTAAAATTGTTTAAAGATTGAACATCTTTTCTTGAAATATAATAATTTTTGTTTTCAAACTTCAGTTTCCAGTAAAAACGCAAAACAACCCGAAAAACGTAAATAAGTGTTAAACAATTTCTAATCTTTAAAATATCATAATTTTTAGATTTAAAATGCCCCTTTCTGGTGTATAACTCTAACACAGCCTAAAGTTTTTAAAAATTGGGAGTCTTGATGCTGATTTTTATTTAAAAATACTAATTTAAAAAAAATTAACACAACCTAATATTTTAAGAAATTTTAAGTCTCATTCGAAAGGTTATGATTTGGAAAAAAATTTTTTTTAAAAACAAAAACTAATTTCCAGCGAAAAGCAGTAACATGAAGTATGTATAACATTTTTAATTTGTATACTTAATTTTCAAAATTTTAAATTCAGGATGCAAAGTATCTTTAAGTAATGAAAAGCCAGTCAAGTTTTCAACTAAAATAATTGCGTGAAAAAATAACAAAATAATTTTATTTATTATATTTCAAAACCATTGTATAGCACTATAATAAAACCAAACAAGCGAAACTCAATCTTTGAAATTTCAAAATTTAAACTTATGTTATAATTCGACCATATCTTTACAACTTTTACGGATACAAATAAAACATATTTTGTTTTCATCAATATAAATTTTCAAATAATCTAAATTGCTCACCAACAACATAGTTGACGGTATTATTTGCAAAATATCCGGCTAATCCCATTACGTGAGCTCCAAGAGAATGTCCTACAAGTGTTGTTTTTGTTGGGTCCATTCCCTTTGTCTCGAGAAAGTCGATCATAGCAGCTACAAAACGTCCAACATCTTTCACTAGTCTGCTAGCGAAAATGTATTCACCTATCGCTATTTCACTCCAATCGACCACAATCACGTTGTAATCGTCATGCTGCAAGTACGCTAAAATAATAATTTATTATTTATTTATCTCATTGATTTCAATCATCAAAACAAATTTTATATAATCCACAACGAATTGACTTTTGTAACATAATCGATCCAAATTCTAATACCTTTTTCATAAACATGAAAAAACACTTAAATTGAAAATTCTTACCTTCCCGAATCAGAGTACAAGCAGGACTCAAGTAGCTGTTCATCCATCCGTGAGTGACAAATTTAGTTGGCCGCTTAGGATTAAAATTACTTCTTGAAAATGTAAAATTATCATGAATATACAACGACTGATATCCTTCTGTAATCTCTCTAGTGTATAGTTTAAAGAAAACACTATCGCCTAAATTCTTCCTTAATTCTAAGCCTCTAGTGAAGAAGAGAGTTTCATTAAGAATGGCTTGAACAAGATTTTCTTTATCATCGTAGAACCAAACTCCTTTGCCTCTAAACATTTTAATGTCTTCTTCCTCGAGTCTGAAGTTATCATCATTTTTGTCATCCTTGGATCGCCTGATCACGTTTGAATTGACTATAATTAAAAAAAATACAAGATTAGGATAATAATTGGCTTCGTCGCACAATTTCTTATCAAGAGGGTGATTAGTTAAGGGGTGCTCCAAATGCAATCGCATAAACATCAAAATTATATCCTTGTGATAAAGGAACACACTTCTGACTAAGAACTTTTTGTATATTTTCATCTAATAATTTGAAAATTTAAATTGTTTGTCACTAACAATTTTCTCATCTTAATATTTCAAGACTCTAAACACTCAAATTTAAGAATTTATCAGGTTTTTAAACAGTAAATAGTAAAAATCCGAAAGTTTGTTTGGCCCTTGTGTACAGTTTCTTTGTGGTTAAGCGATTTCGTTGACACACTCCTCAATGAATTTTTTCACTTTACACTTTTCACTTTTAACTTTTTGCTATTTGTAATAAATTGTTCATCTCAAGAAATTAGAAAAAAGTCCAGAAAAAACATATCATACTAAATTATTAAAAAATATAAACTTTGTTCACTAATTTGTATCTTCTAGCACTATGAACAAAACCTAATACTCGAAAGTGTAGTGTCTTATTTTTATTTGCAAAATAAACTTTTTGTGAAGATATAACAAATATGTTGTTTTGAAAATTTTGTCAAAGTATTTTAAGTCCTTTTTTGGTTTCTTTCAAAACTCACCGACTGTGGTCAAAGTGAGCAGAAGACCAGCAAGTCCAATGACTCTCATGTTGCTATCGGAGGTGTACTGATCAAATTCAATTCGCACGCGCTTATAAAAGTCCCAAACAGCGAGATAAGAATTGATTTGCATATCTCCTTAAAAGATATCAGTTTTTTCAAATTTATTTTTAATTTTCTCTTGATTAATTTTTTAATGTTATAAATGTTTATCCCCATTGTATTTACTCAAACCCCATAAAAAACTGACAATATGGTTCAACTCCGCCAGCAAATATTTTCCACTTTTTTTCAAATAACTCAATGTTTACAATACAAAAAGAATATACATATATGTTTATAGAAAGTATATATCAATTAAACCTCCGATATTAAGGGAATACAGAAATCATTTTATACAATCTCACTCCGATTTGGCTTACTCCTTCAACTTCAGAATTCCAATTTATCTTAAATTTATTTTATTTCATAATTTTGGATTGATAAAAATTATATCAACCATCTTTGAACACTGCGCTTGTAATTATTAAGCTACAAAAAAAAATGAGCATTTAAACAATAATTGGATTTTCATACAGTTTTCTATAATATGGTTTTTAGTCTTATTTATTCGGAATGGGGTTCATTTTCTCAAAAAATCAGAATAATTCGAATACAAATTCCTGTTAAGGGATTTTTTGTGGTTACGTTTTTTAAGTGAAACAAAGATTTTCCCTCATTATCCTAAATAAATCACTTTTTTAAAATATGATTATAGAACAATGTAACATAGAATAAAATATGTCATTTATTATCTCTAATTTTAACGGAGATAAACTTGCTAACATAAACAATAATAATAACTACAGTAATTATTTTTTTCAAAGCTGGCAGAGAGGCTCTTTCTAACCTAAAAGTAAGAACTACAATTGCAATTTTCTCGAGACTGGATAATTTTTTCTAATGACTCTGTAGTCCACTGCCTTCAGTACTAATAATGTACAAACCAGTTTCTTATTTCTGTACAATATTGCAAATTTTAATTGCTATCATAATTTAAAATTAAAATATTTGTTTTAAACAATTTTGAAGTGATAATTTAATTTTCAATTTTATAGGAACGTTACTTGTTTTATACATTTTTTAGAAGTTAGATAGCTTTGTTAATGTCCATTAATATTCTTATAAATGTCTTATAAATTAATGGGCTAGAAAGTACATTGTAAATAATTTTGTAAAATCTTGATGTAAGTTTCCTTTTTACACGTATCACGCGATACGTGTCAAAAATAATCACGTTTAATGACAAAAGTTCGGAAATTGTTGAGACACCAACAAATAAAATAAAAATTATTTTTTGATGCAAATTTTTTTTTGGTTAAAGAAGGAGACAATTAAAACTAGAAAGTCCAGAGATAATTCTGGTATAATTTTAAATACGAATCTTCATACATATTTTAAATATCATTATTCAAAGTATAAGTTTTGAATTTAGTATTACATTGACGCATATTAACCCTATTTATTTTCTTTGGAACCAGTGGAATAAAAAACGAGGCTTATTTAACGCATTTCAGTTTTGACTGAAATTTATGCCAGAAATCTCGTTCTTAAAAAATCTAAGTTTTCACCCTGATTTCAGAGTAATTTTTCCCTGAAAGAAAAGTTACCTTGACTTTTTAAAATTTAAGTATATTTTTTTCTATTTTATTAAATATTTCTAAAGGCACAATTTTAGAATATAGCCAGCAACGTTTAAATTCACAAATTGCAATATTGAAAAAACGGTGTACATCACTATGATTGATCATAATAAAGTACACATATAACTATAGTGTAAGCTTGGTTGAATTCGGCGTAGTCAAAATTAATTTTCTGCGCAGTTAAAGATCTTCGTGAAATTGGGAAAAAATAATTTGAAACCTTTAATCATATACTATGTCATATGAGTCAACATGTTCGATACTTTACCAAGTTCCTATCAATAATCGCAAATGAATAATCAGCCATTTAATCATTGGTTTAACAAAACAAGTTAAAGCTTGTCTAAGGAAATAGATTTTGTACGGATATATAATGATCCTGAAAATTCCTATAATCTACGGATTTCCATTGAAATCGTTCTGCAATACCTCTAGCCTACTTATTATAAAGCTTGCTTTTTTAATTTTTTTAAATAAAACTCAAATTTAAATTAAACAAATGTATGTAATCGAAAAATATTTAGACTTAAGCAATAAATTTCATTTATCATGAAACAACAGTTTTTTATCATATTTCATTTCGAACTAGTCCCCTTTTTTGTTAAAGAAATGCAACTTGCACTTTTGCAAGCCTCGCTAACAAAAAAAAATTATGTTAAAAAAAAAGTGGGTCTGAAAACTGGTTTAAATTGCATGAAACTGATAGGATACCTGTTTTATATAAACATAAACTTGTTTAAAAATCGTAAATAAATAAAAAGGTTCAGTTTGCCTGAAAATCTTGTTTTCATGTTTTGAACATACGATGAAAAAAAAGATTTTTTGAAAAGCCTTACTTTTCTCCACATTTGTTTCATAGTTAATGCCTACACAAGGAAGGCATTTTATCAGTTTTATGGGGGCTTAACCACTTTTGAGGACGGACAAATTTTTTTTTTTTTTAAATATAATTTTTTTCTCGTAAACGATGCAAGATATCACAAAAGAGCAGGAGGTATTTTTTAGAACTCTTCTAGATGTTTTCACTTTTATGTAAACGTTTTTTCGTATCTTTTGTTGTATTCAAGTAGAATGCAAAAAATTCGGCTTTTCGAAAATATATATATTTTTTTAATTTGAGGCAGTGGTTTAACAAGAACGATACTAAATATATAAGTGGTACATATTATCATCTATCTCTAAATAAATATAAATGTTAGAAGAGTGTAGTTTTTGTGAAAATTCACTTTTAGTAATTTCAGGAAAACAGCTGCCTTATAAAAAAAATTTGGTATGAATTAAAAAAGCAAGCATTGCCACGTCAACTAAAAATCCTGAATAAAAAAAAAATAAATCCCAAAAAACGCTGGTTCCGAAAATGCTGCATTTTGACTTAATTTTCATTTATATTTTTGAGAATTCGCATGTGGAATTGTTGATTAAATCGTTGATAAAATTTGCTTGTAAATTTATCTTAGGTGTTTCTAAATCTCTAATACATTCTTTCTCACTCAATAATGTTGCATTGCGAAAGTAGGTGTGTCTAAGTGATAATCATATCACTAAATCGACAATTAATTAATTGCGAAGTTATTCCTTTGATGTTTCTAGAAGTCTAGAGTCTATGTTTACTTTTAATGAAATTTGTAATTACAAAAGATCAATAAAAAATTGGAAACGTGCAAACAGCACTTAATAAATCAAAATTTTTTGTATAAACTCATGTCCGTAAGAAATGATATATCGACTTGAAAGTTTGGGAATTCGCAATAAAAGAAATTAATGGAGATTTATCTGTTCTTAAATGTTAATCATTAAAAGAAAAGTATTATCTTCTTTATAGGCGCTAATCTGGTGAAGTGACCTAATATTAATATCACTTGCTCTTTTCAATAGGAAAGATAGAGAAAATTCTTTTTTTTTAAATCTTTTTTACTATGTTGTTTATTAATTACCATTTTTCTTTATTAATGAGATCGATCTGAAAAAATAACCATCAATAACGTAACTATAAAAATTGTTAAAAAAAATTAGGATTATTTTAAAAATTGGTGTATAAGTTCTCAAATGAAAAATACTGAACAATAAGCTACATAGTATAAGAGATACAAAGAAATTAGAATTTCCTCCACCTTTCCTATGAAAAGGCGCAAGTGAATGACAAATAATTGTTTAAATAACTGCAAACTGTTTTCTACAATAAATATCACTCTTTACATTGATTGAGTTTTCAAGATTCACAGGGAAAAAAATGTTGTGAAAGAAATTAAAATTGCTTAACTAATTATAAATTTTTTTTTATACAAGATATCATTCTTAGCATTCATTGAATTCATTATCGATTACAGAAAGTAGTAACTTTTTTAGATTTACAGGAGAAAAAAAAATTGTCCAAAGAAATGAAAATTGTTTAAATAATTGTTAAATATTTGCAGGAGAACATTGTTAAAAAAATGTACATTGTTTTAATAATTGCAAAATGTCGTTAAAAAAATGTATTACTCTCAACATTCGTTAATTGTTTAGTTAATTCCAGAAAATAAAAACTTTTTACGATTTACTGTGAAAAAATTGTTCACACAAATGAAAATTGTTTAAATAATTACCAAATGTATTAAAGAAAAAATATTAATGTTCTCCGAATTCATGTAGTGTATTATTTACCTGAATAAGTAATTACTTTTCACAATTTACAGGTGAACAAAATTGTTTATACAATTGAAAAATTATTTGAAAAGTACTTGAATACTTGTGACTCATCAGATAAGAAATAATTAATTTTGAGAAAATTAAAAAAAAATACAATCGTTATCATGAATTTTACATAAAACTGCTATATTGCATTTTTCGTGGCATTTTCCGAGCACAATACAAGGGGGTTAGGGGTGTCAAGAATAAAGTTTCTTCAGTGAAAAGTATTCCTCAAGCATTCCTAAAGAGGTAAGTAAGCTTTAATTTACAAATAGTTGATAACAAGAACATCTTTTTCAATTTTGCAAGAAACGAGCTTTTCCCATTTAAAACCACATATTAACTTCAAAAGCCTGAAAGCACGGGTTAATGTTGATCGATTTGAAAAAAATAAGGAATTTATTTTTTCGAAAAATGAACAAATGGGTAGAAAGGGAAGGGGGTCCACCACCAAAAATCAATAGTCGAATTTTTATAGGTATAAATAATCCCTGAAGAGGAGGTCTAAATTGACCGCGAAACATGTTGGTTCTTTAGTAGCATATAAAAGACGGAAAAAAATTAGAAAAAAGTGAGAGGTTGGTTTTGGTTGACTTTTTTCTTGTCCTTCTCCTTTTTTCATTTAATTTCTTGTCTCTAATGAACCGAAAAGTAAGGTAGTTTGTAAATCTAATTTTTGATTGTAGATCCTTTTCATGCTCACTTTGCATAAAATTATTTATTATAAAGTAGATTTCACTTCGATCTTAAATAAGAAATAATCTTTTAAGTTAATCTGACGTCTAAGTAATTCTTTAAATGATATCAATGATCTGAAATAGAACCAAAGAACCCAATTAAAATTATTCTCATACTAGTATTAAATAGTTTTAACTTATTATTCATTGTTTGATTGACGATTATATAAAATTACGTATAGATTTCGTATTCAAATTGGAGAGGGATCCTTCAGTGTGACAAAAAATTTGGGGGGGGGGTCACCGAATTGTCACAAATTGTCACACGGGGGTGAGTGAAAAATCACTAAAAGTAGCGTCACGTTATGTGGACGCTCCCCTGCTAAATTAATCATTTGTTTCTTGTCGCTACAGCGTTTCTATAAGCCTTCATCGTACAATTTATTCTACCACCCTTATATTTTTTTAAACATAAATACTTGTCTTTCAAATTCTTATTTTACACTTTTTTCTTTTAAAATTTTTTTAATTGAGATATTAATGCCATAGAACGAGATTACCTTTCTACTTTGGTAAATAATCGTCTAGGCTATCACGAAATTGCGCTTAGGCGTCTGTAAGACTATGTTCAGGGTGCGGGCGCTTGCGTGAAACTCGAAAATGAGGGTCTCGTCAAGGGGTGTGGGAAGGTGGCTAGAGTAGAGGGTGAGATCGAGGGGGTTGTGGAAGTGAGGGCGCCTGTAGTGACTAGCCTCCATCGATTTACCGTGCGACGCCATTTTGCCACCCTACGCTCAGGGTTGAACACCCCCTCTAGTTGAGGCAGTCGACATTTTGAAAAATGATTCCGAAAGTCATCAAGCGCCAGACTCTCTAAAAATGCACATTTTTCCAAATGCTTATCGCAAAAAAAAAAACTTTTTCATACTTTGGAATTCTTCTTCAGGAAAAATTGTTCTCAAAGAATTATTTTACTTTATATTTAGTTTAGCATGCCTTGTGAATAATACTTTAGTACTTGTTAGATAATACTTCAATTGAAATAAAAAATCAATTAGGCTGATTAAATATCTAAGTATCGTATCGATATCGTACGACTCACTTCAAGTAGTTAGTTAGGTATAATTCTTATCTTAATTTTTACATATTATGTGAGTCAATTAAACGACTAGATAAGTTTTAATAATAAAAAGTTTCAAATTTTTGTGAGGGGTTGTGCTGAAATTGCATAAATTATTTTTTTGGGTGGAGTTCAAAGATTTTTCTACGTTATCTTATATAAGGGGTAGGGGGGGTGGGGCGAAGTTAAAACTATTTCTTCTTAAAAAAAATTTCTTTTTACTTTATCGATAAATGTAACAGTATTACTTGTACTACTTGTATTACTTGTATTACTTGATAACATTAGTAATGCCGAGTAATATTAGTATTAATAATAACTATGGTAGTCATAAATTCGAAAAATGATAACAAATTAATAAAATAATCAGGTTTATCCACAAATCACGTAAGGTATTTTTCTGTAATTTTTAGGCCCCCCCCCCTTCTTCCCTATATAAGATACCGTGAGATGTTCTCTAACCTCCTCGCCCAAAAATCTTACTACGATTTTATGAACTTGAGAAATAAAATGCTATAATAACAATGAGTATTTCATGTTACAAACGTACAATTTTATCATTTCTTCAGGGCCTAAAATGTTGCGTAGTCCGACACTTTATTTCCTGAGGAATATTTCCAGTTTTATTACTTAATATTTTAAAAGTATGTAAAATTAACTTTAATTTTGATTTAAACTATTATTATTTAGTGTATGAAATATTAAAATTCATATTACTTATCGCAGGCTTCACAGTTTTTCTCCTTTTTCTCGTTTTTTCATTTAAATGTGAACTGAATGGATAGAATACAATAGAAAAATACAACTATCTTTTTTTTTAAATTTTATTATATGATTCAAAATTTGATTATTTTGTTGGAAATTTAACAATATGATTGTCTTTTTCTTTTTTAGTTTGAAAATTCATCTCTATCTAGCTGAAATTTCAACTCTTTTGTAGAAAGCTCCTCTTTTGGCTTAAAAATTGAACGTTTTGGATGAATACGTCTTTTTTGCTTGAAAATTCATCTCCTTTTGGTGAAAAGTTAATCTTTTTTGGTTTAAAATGCAACTGATTGGTTAAAAATCAATTTTTGTTGTTGTTGTAAATTTAACTATTTCGTTGACAATTGATATATTTTGTTAAGAATTAATGTGTTATAGTTAAGAATTCTAGCAATTTGTTGAATATTTGTCTTTCTTTATTCAACTATTTTTAATTGAAAATCAAATTTTTTAATTATATTTTTGGTTAAAAATTTAACTACTTTATTAAAAATATTGTTATATTAAATCTATGTTGGTTGAAGATTTAACTATTTTGTCAAAAATTCGTATTTTTCGTTTCCAACTTAACTGTCTTTTATTTTATATAAAAACCTTTTCTCGGTTAAAATATCAGTTATTCCATTTTTTCTTGAGAATTAATATTCTTTTGTTTAAACTTGAACTCGTTGGGTTAAAGTTGAACTGCTTTGTTAATTCATTAAAAAGAGTCAGATTCCATCAAACCACCCATCACTCTAAATCATTTCACTTTATTTTTGGTTGACTCGTAAACAAATTGAAGAAAAAAGTTTCAGTAATTTATGGACGACCCCTTATATGAAAAAAGATTGAATTTAATATTTAATTTAGTATGCCTTGTACATAACATTTTAGTTAAAATTTTCTTTTTTTTCAATTAATTAGGCTGATTAAATCTCTGATCATCGTATCGATATCGTACTGCTCACTTTGAGTAATTATTTAGGTCTAATTTTTATCTTAATTCCACATATTATGTAAGTCAATAAAGAGATTAGATAAGCTTTGATGGCAAAAAGTGTAAAATATTTGTAAGGGCTATAGTTCAATTTTTTTTTTTTACTATTATTTGGAAGTGATTC
>JAUELO010000347.1:4152357-4165387 GCA_032357855.1 Amphibolips quercusostensackenii
AGTGAATTACCAGTCATCAGCGAACAGTACGAGTGAATTACCAGTGATCAGTGCACAGTCTAATTACCACGGCTCGGAGTGAAATCGAGTGAACAGTAGAACAATTCAGTGTACGACATTTCTTAAAATTGGTGGAAAACCCCTATTCGAAGAGTGCTAGTGAGACAGTGAACAACCTTTGGGTGGAACTCAATAAAACTCTAGTGCCCATACAACCAAGGATAACCAAGGCGAACGGAACATTAGAAACAAAGGAGAAACGAAGGACGATCAATAAGGAGCATAGCTGGTGGGGGTCTTATGCCAGGACCTCAAGCCAACCCCTTGCCTTGACTGCTTAGGGCGAGGGGCCGTGCAAGAAAGAACTGAGAAAATATCCTGAAAGGGTCCTTGAAGTTGGTGTGCGGATATCTGTGTGAGAACCACCTGCACCGCCACTGACTATTGCGCTTGTGTGGGACATTCTCAACGTTCCGCTAGCGCGCACATCCACTTACGAGCCAGTAGAAGGGAAGCTCGAAAAACCAACCCCCTGGAGGAAAGCTAATATCACGCGGAAGGTCAGACAATGTATGACTTCTTTCACACGTTACTTCGAGTTATTAAATTTTCAAATAAGGAGCTCTTTTCTCATTATTTTTCTTCAGTTAAAAGGTGAAAAAAAGCGATTGCGGGGTAAAATATTCGAATTAAAAATACTTTTTAAAATCTGATTAGTTCAATTTAACAAAGGATTGGTTGAATTTAACTAATTGCCGGAAAAATTTATGTCTGACTTATTACTTTCTTATTTACTTTATTCATTTCTTACTTTCGACCGGTTAAACGTTTAAACAATTCGAAGAATTTCTGCTTTTAATCGTGTACCATCCTTTCCCTCCGCCACTTAAAAAAGTAGCCAAAAGGCATTTTTTTAATTATATCGATAACAGGCTCCACAAGCCAAAATCAAATAATATATTATTAAATTCAATTTAGAACGCTTTAAAATTTTAACATTTCCGTGAAAAATATTGCACTTTTAACTAAATACATGAATTTTTAACCAAATGATGCAATTTTTAACAAAAAATATGAATTTTCAACCAAGCATATTAGTTTTCTACGAAAAAGTCCAATTTTACACTAAATGAATCAATTGTCATATAAAGGTTAATTTTTAACAACAAAAAACGAATTTTTGACCAAATAGTTACATTTTCAACCCAAGTTATAAGATCCTAAATCAAAACCGACTAACAATAGTGAAATTTTTAATATGAAAGTTAATTTTTAACAACAAAAAAAAACTATTTTTTTTTTTAAATAGTTACATTTTTAACCCAAATGATGAATCTTCAACAAAAGCATTAATTTTCCAACAAATTAGTTTGACTTTCAACCAAGAATTTTAAGTAAAAAAAAATACATTTTTAACGAAAAATGTAATAGTTAATGTTTAAACTAAAAAAAGAACGTATTTTGAACAAAATAGCTAATTTTGTTACCAAAAGAACAGTTACATTTTCAACCAAAAAGATTAATTTTCACCTAAAAAACGAAGGCATTTTTAATATGATAGTTAAATTTACCAAAAAAAGATTCATTTCCAACAAAAAAAACGAAGGGATTTTTCACAGTATAGTTAAATTTTCAATTCAATCAAAAAATCCCACTTTTAACAAAGTAATAAATTCGGAATTTAACCCAGTAGTTGCATTTTCAACTAAAACAGATATTTCTTTAATCTGAAAAATTTATTTTCACCAAAGTAGTTGAATTTTTAACTGAACATTTTATATTTTTAACAGATGGAATAGTTACACTTTTGAACAAAAAGATTGGTTTTTAACAACAACAAACAAACGAAGGAATTCTTAACACAATAGTTGAATGTTTAATAAAAGAGGTAAATTTTCAACCAAATAGGTGGATCTTTAACCAAAATATTCATTTTTTGATAAAGTGGTTAAAAATGTAACCAACTAGTTGAATTTTCAACTTGAATATAAAAAAATTTAGAATCAAAAATGGAATTGTTAAATTTTTAATCAAGACATCAATTTTCAACTAAAATGATAAATCAATAATTTAAAGTTAATTCTTCTTTGTCTACTGGTCTTTTATCAATATTTTTTCAATATTGATTTGATTCTTGAGTAGTGAAAAAATGACTCTAACTCCGCTTGGATCTGTATCCAGATTTTCAGATTGCCGGTCTGAATGATGAACTTCAACCAAAAAATAAGTTTCAATCAAAAATATAGTAGTTGTTATTTCTACAAAAAAAAATCTAAACTAAAAAACAGTTAATTCCAACAACGAAAAATTCAACCAAAGAATTAAATGCTCAACAAAAACAGATTAATCTTCAAAAAAATAGTTGCGTTTTTAACCAAAGAAGCTGAATATTCTATCAAAAGAGTTGATTCTTCTACCAAGAAAGATTCTTTAGCATCACTCCGTAAGATGAATATCCAGGCCAGAGTCTCAAAAAATTTTTATTGAATAATTAGTTGACAAGATTTTGCATTTTTAGTTTGAAAAATTAGATTTTTAGTAATTTAGTCGACCTGTAGCATTTATTACTGAACCGATTTGTACAAATTTTTTAAAATGACTCCAATTAATGAATATCTACGATAATAAAAAATGAAAAAATTATTAATAGTTATATCTTCATTCATAATATTAGTATCAGTACTATTTCTATGCATTAGGGTAGTCCGAAAAAACTCAAAATGATTAAATTCGTTGATAATATCACCGAACAGTTTCTTTGTGGCGTTACGGAAAAATTTACAAACAATTTTTTTAAACTTTTCATTGTTGGACAAGTTGATTTAAAATTTTCGAATTTTCAATTTTTTAATTTTTTTTTTGTGTGGAAAAAAAACTTTTTCTTTAATCTTATTGAGTAAAGTTACGAAAGTGAATAAACTTAGATGAAAAAAATACAAATACATTTTTGTTCTGTTTTTTACGGATCCTGAAACATTAGCCATTTTTAAATAAAGTCCGTAAAAATACGGTTACATAGGATCCGCAAAAAAAAAAATCTTTCTGCAACTTTAGGTAGAAGTGTATGAAAGTGCCTATTTCGTTATTTTTCGAAATATTTTCAACTGATAACTTGCCGCAATGTGACTTGCTGCAATTTTTAAGTTATTAATGCAATTAAACTGAAAAACTGTTTTTTATTTTGCTGCATGTAAAATATTTACTTTAAACAAACAATTTTTTGTACAATTTAGCAAAAAAATGGTCTCAAAAATAATTTAAAAAACTGCTTCATTGAGCACTTAAATCAAGCCACATAGAAAGATTTATTGCTAATAAAAGACTGAAAGGATTGACTTTATGCAAATATTTCAAATAACTATGGAAAGATTAGTTAAATTAAGTATAAAACTACTGAAATCAACTAGAAATTCAGTTCATTCTATACTAGTTTTCTAGTTGTTAACCAAAATTGGGGGGTTTGAAAGGTTAATTAAGTCGAAGTATAGATTTTAAAATTAGCTCAAATGAGTTTTAAATTTGCATTTTATAGGAAATTAAAGAAAACTAAAAAGACCCAGTGTCTCAAAAATTACACCTTAGTCTTAAAAAAAAAAACCTTTCCCATTTTCTAGGAGCTTATCTCAACTGCATAATAATAACGGTGATATTCGACAAAAAGGTGCACTCTTATGCATATGACTTTTAAATTTTATTCTCTTTTTGACTCCTTTATTCTGAAGAGGCGTGATCGAAGATAAAGCAGCTAAATATATCCCTAGACACCTAGCACCCACATGCAATTAATTCTCTCATCGTTTTCCAGTTGATTTACCCGCTAAAGGTTTTTCCTCAGCAGGTATTTGGACATGCCAAATTTTAATCCATACCTTATATCAAAACCTCTTCCTCCTAACTAGTGGGTGTGAATCCGGCAAATCATGAGGGAGGATTTGTAGGACGTGACTGGCTCAAATAGAGGTAATTAGCGAGGGTGAAAGTAGAGTGGCTTCGAGATTCAAGAACTCACTGTCCGGAAGATTCGAAGAGGAGTCGGAAAATACCCTTGACGATCGACAAGATGGTAAAACAGTGCCGTGGAGTGATGAAAACTCAGCGGAACCGTAAACGGTGGTAGTAAAGAGTGCTAGTGAGTTGAACGCTGAAACGGTGTAAACTGGATGTTGGGTGTCGGTGAAACGGCGGAAGCGTCTAATCCAATGGACGGGCATTGTTGTCAGACATATTGGGGTTTGTTCTTGAGGTGTCGGGGTTTGGGAGTAGGTGGGTGGCTGAGGAGGGTGGTTAGCTTTATTGATCTGTAAGACTGCCGACCTATGGACTCACTCAGTCTCTCTTCCTCTATTTTCTTCTCCTTCCTCATCCTCTCATTCTCTCATCCTCTCTGCTCACCCAACCAACTCCCACATCCATTCTCTCTCTTCTCTCTCATCCGCCTTATTGTTTCCTCTTGTCTCTATTCCTCGCCACCCACCTTCCTGTGGGTTCCATCTACTACTCTCTAGCCACCCTTAACGCTGGCTTAGCAAGGGACAAACCCCGACCATCTCCTATATCCAGAACCAGCTAACCAACACACAAGTCGCTTAAACCCACGCTCAACTGAGCCTCTGTGTTTGCCTAACGCAGGAAGACCACCGGCGACAATGACTTCGTCATAACTTCCGATATTCTCAGAATTCCGAGCTCATTGAGAAAAATGGATGAATCGCCTGTTTTAGATTTTTAAACCAGAAGACCTAATGTATTTTAAAAAGTTTCGAAGAGATCAACTGAAAATTGATAGTGACTAGGATGAGGGCCGTGTTGGTAAATACTAATTCCATTTCAAATCAGGATAAATTTCAAGAAAAGTCTAGTCCTTGGTGTCAGAATAATTTTTTTATTTGGATATATCACTCTTGAGTAAAAATAAGGGGACACGTATTTTACATTTTTACTACAAATGTTTATTTTTTATTGTGCACAATCATTAGAAGATTACCTGCGAATCCTTAAAAAATTACAGACATTTTTCTTTATAATGCAGTATTGTCCGAACGAGCATAGGCTTTCGGAATTATATTTTTTTATGCAACGTGGGAATTCTCGCTTTGTCAACTAATCCCAATAAAATTTGAAAAATTTTAAAAATAACAAATTGCGGCTGTTTTTCTAAAATTATCAAAGGTAGATTTTCTTAGAAACACCACTTAAAAATTTTTTACTATTTTAAAATATATGGTAATATGTACTACATATCTTCTGAATTTCGTTCTTGGTAAACCACTGCCTCACATAAAAAAATGAGTCTTGAAAAATCAGAATTTCACATTTTATCGGAAATAACGGAAGATATAAAAAAATATTTAGATAAAAGTTGAAACATCTAGAAAAGTGGTTGAAATGGTGGAGTTTTCCTGGAAATCTTCTTCTCATGTTTTCAAAATGCGAGAAAAAATACAGATTTTCTGCGAAGCCTCACCTTTTTTTATTTTTTTCTTATATTTATTACATTTTTGTTTCTATAAAGGAAAAAGCATTTTACCAGTTTTATGGTGGCCTAACCATTTTTTAAGTCATTATTTTTTTGTAGTACTTTTCTAGTTGTGTGAACTTTCATTTGAACATTTTCTTGTATCTTTCTTTGTTTCTGAAAAAGAAACTTGATTTAAAAAGAAATTTCAATATGAAGCAGTGGTTTAACATAAACGAAACTCAGGAGATTTGTAGTACATATTTTCATATATTTTTCAAAAATAATGTCTATTTTTGAAAATTCCTAGGCAACCGTCAAATAATTCAAACAAATCAAAAAAATTTTTTTCATAAAACTGTATAATAGTCCTTCTTTATTTTCACCGTAGAATGATATATCCAAATACCAAATTATTGATACCCTAAGCTGGACCTCTCTGCCTGATTTTAAACGGAATTGGTTATCACTAGAGAACTACTTAAGATTAAGATCATATTCAAAAACTTCAAGTTGGACAAAGATGAAATGTATTTATCAGCATTCTAAACATTTCACAGATTGTAATTCACTTCTTTGAAATTTATTGTAGGCTCTGTTACTAAAACTTCATGTAAGAGACAAGTTTAATCATTAATAAAATTCATTTTATTATTTTATATTCTCTGGTGAGGATAAAAGGGGGTGGCCTTATTACTGAAGGGTGACCCACTATTGAATCATGCCAAAGAATTTTGTGGGACGTTTCTAAGGAAGCTTCAAACGACTAAGATCACTATAAAACAAGTTACAGAAACAGAAAAAAATTATATCAAATTTTGTAAACGCAAGAGATAATAACATATCATGGGGCAAATATTTTAGTTTTATTATTTGTTCTGATACGTTGATTTATTTAAATCTTTAATTTGTATTTATTTGATAATGCTATTGAATAAACACCAAAACGTGACTAAAATTTTGTAAATATTTTTGCTTGAAGATAAAAAGGGGAAAAATTAAGAAGGGCGAGAGAAAGAAAAGACGAAAGGAATTTTTAGGTCGCCTTCTTTTTTTCTCTTTCTATTTAATTGCTTTTTCCCCTAATTTTGAATGGGAGAATTGGTTATTTGTGTTTGAATATTTCTAGTCTAAAAGTTTTGTCATTACAATTAAAGTAAGTTTATAAGGTCTTTAAAATAAGGCTATATAAATCTTCAAACATGTAATGTCATTTAAAACATTTTTTTTGTTCAGAACTTTATTTTTTTATTACATGAATTAAACGTTTTACCTTCATAACATCTTAGCATTCAAATTTAGTTAAATTGGCTAGAAAATAAGTAGAAGTAACTGAATTTCTGGCTTTGCCAGTTTTTGCAACAAGAATTCTTCCAATATACATTTTTTTTTAGTTTAGATAGACAAACAAAACGTAAATACTAAAAGTTTTATTTTCTCTTCCATGGATTGCAAAAATGTTTCATATTAAATGCTATAGTAATATTAACATATTGAATTTATCTGATTGAGTGGCGTTTACTTGATAAAACGTTTAATTAACATTTGTTTACATGACTGTTAACTTTTTCAAATCGAAATTATACTTTTGGACAATCAATCGAAACAAAATAATTATGTATCTTTACAATTATTGAATTTTCATTTAAAATTGCACAATTTTGAACTTTTTAATTTGAAATTCATCAATCATTTTAAAAATTAATATTTAGTGTTTAATAATTTCAACATCTTATCAAAGATGTTGCTTGGATTCATCTCTGAAATGAAATGCTTATATTTCTAATTATTATAAATTTAAAGTGTCCGATAAAGTGTTATTATTATTAGTTCAAAATGTTCCTAAAATTCTTTTTGTATAAACACTTCTAATTACTAAAATCAAAACCAGTCAATACTTAAATTTAGCATTTAACAAACTTGGAGTCAAATTCTAGTTTCAATAACATTTTAATGAAAAAATGAAATCGAAATTAAAAGCGTACTCATATACTATTACAATTGAAACAGTAAACATTTAAATTTTAATGAACAAAACCTTTTAGCATGAAAGTTTAATATTCCGAATATAGAGTTACTGCGAAGAGAGTATGTGCGAATTCTAAGCGTTCTTCTCCGTTGCTCTCTGCTTCCTCTTTCACCCTTTCGTTCTCTCCACCCCCAAGCCATCCCCTAGCTTTTCTCCTTCTCTTTGCACCCTCCATCTCATTTCCGCATTTTTCTTACATCCCCCTTTCATCCCACCTTTCTCAGCCTTTAGCCAAACCTCCCACCGCCTCATGGCCCGAATCGACTCAACTCCCAACACCCTCTTATATCTCTCCGTTTGTGAGTGCGCCCCACCGTACTAACACCACTACATCTCGAATTCACAGTTAGAACGAAGCATGTGGACGGAAGTACTTCGTATGTGGACTTTGGATACTAGTGTGGGGAGACACATTAACACACACGGACTCACACTTTCGAGATTAAACTCCAACGGTACACCAAGCATCTCTCCAACGTGGAGGCATTTTTCTTAGCTCGCGGGGTCGGTGGGTCTGAAAGGGGCGAAAGGCCCGCGTGCCTAAATTAATATCCAACCACACACACTACCGTACTCACACTCACTACCATGCCCACATTCACCACCATGCCCACATTCACCACCATGCCAACATTCACCACCATACCTATATTCACACATATTTGAAGACATTCTCCCACATTCACAGACACTCTTACACACGGGCATAAACAAACTTATTCATACACACATGCATATGTTACGTATGCATTTAGCTGCGTATATCGTGTTTTAGATTGACACACCTACGAGCAAGGAAATTCGCAGACTAATGCAAAACCCCGGTATGACTCTCAGTATGCACGGACATTTCGACCCCCTGGATTTCTAGCGGCCATTATTTAGCGCGCTTAGAACTCGGTGCGGCGGAAATGGCTGCCGTATACCCACTTGGCGTGCGTGCATGTAAATTCGCAGCAATGTGGGAAATCGAGTCGGTTTTTCGGGTACAATGGATGGGTCAACCTTTTCGCTCGAAATAACGCAAACCCTGATGCGAAGTACACAGAGCTACAGATTGACACTGCCGGAAGCCAGCCGGAAACTCGTCGGCATGTTTCATGGTGGCTGCTTTTGCTATCATCATGATATGAGCACTCTTGATGTCTTGTAGAGAGGAAGAAGAAAAAAGCTATCTATCAATACAAGCAGATTGTAACATTCGTTTGAAAAGACATTAAGCAAATTAAAAGATTTGTTTTTAGACGGCCTGAACTAAATGTTCTGGCACTGGCCCAGACCAGACCGTCTGGTTTCCAGTCTTAAATCTGCCTAGATAGTCTGTGCTCGGACTGGATAAAAGAGTAATGTTTTTTTTTTACTAGCGCCAGGCCACACTGCATGGTCAACCGCTGGCTTGACTCCCTTAGTTTTTCTAATGACATAGAAAAAATCATTTTTCGCTTTGAGTGTGTTTAGCTGATCAGCGCTAAGCCTGGACCAGACCAGGTTGGCAAGATGATAAGGGAAAAAGTCTTTGTTTTGATGGACCAGACCAGACCTTCCAGTCTAGACGGTCTAGATAAAGTCAGACCTGTACAAGAATAGCGCCAGATCTGGGCCAGACCTAATACCAGACTGACAGGAAATTTTCCCACACGGGTAAGAGAGCTTTGCACGTAATTAAGGAGTAAGCAAACAAAACTTTATAATTCATTATTAAAAAAAATTAAGATAATGTTTGTTTATATATGTTAAGAATATCATCAACTCGACTATCAAACTTGAGTTATAAAAAAAAAATGTTCTTTTTGCTTTTCAAGTATAATCATGAAAGGCAATACATTTTTACACAAAAATTTAATTTCTGATTGTATATTTAGGACGTAAATATGTCAAACACATTAAACATTTAAATGCTTCTTGTAATTAAGATCTACCTTTCAATACTTCTCTTACAATATATAATTTTACAAAATTAAAACTTTAAAAAATATTTAGTATGATAATCATCTATAAAATTATTTTTTGATTAAATATGTAAACAAGAAATCGTAAATTGATGTAATTAAAACATGAATAATCAGTGAAATATGCATTTGCTAAATCAAAAGTGAATAAATCCTTTTTCATTCTGTTCATAACTTGAAGGCAAGTGTTATATTCGAAATATTTTTTTGCTTTTCAATTATTTAACAGCCTGACAGATTATAATCGCTTATTTCAAATTTTATTTTCATCATTGGATTTCTACCTACAATATATCGTCAACCGTTTACTTTGATGGCTTATCCTAATTTTGGAATGGATGGTTTGATACTTTTAGCAGAACTTTCTAGACCAAAATTAATATCTGTCGGTTGTGATCGAAAAACACTTGTATTTTCGTCAAAAAATACAAATAGAATGTAAAGTTCTTTTTTAATAACTGATTTTGTAATTTTTTGATATTTTAATGAAATTATAATCAGTTTATTCTCATTTTCATAAATTTCGTACAAAAAACTTGTATCTCTCTGAAAAAAACACAAAATAATTCTAAACAAAATTTTTTATTCATTTTTCAAAAATCAACTTTATAAACTAAGTAATATAAAATATTTGTATTTTTTCAAAAAAAAAAAAATTTGTTTATTAAATTTTTTTAAAATCAAATTTCAGAACGAAAAAATGTAAAAAGAAATGTATTATATTAAAAGAAATTTAAATCGATCAAATATTTTAGTAAGTTTAAATATTAATATACTTGAATTATTTTAATAAATTTCACTAATTGTTGATAATTTTTTTGTTTAACAGTTAATTATTTTAAAATATCAGAATAATAAAAATTAAAAACTGCTATAATTAACACTAATATTATATTATGTTAGATAAATTTTGTTTCATTAATAAATTATAAATGTTAACACATTTTTTTATTCAAAATGGTAATTTTCTGGTCTGAAAAAGGAGAGCGGAAACTTCTGTCACACCATACCTTAAAAATGTCATTCGCGAATACGTTTAAGGCTATTTTCGTAATCAGCACCTCAAAATACGTTTGTATACGTGATTCTAATAAAACGAGAATAGAATTAGTTATGAACATGATTTTAGGTCTCCTCCGCATGATATTTTACTCTTGAACCAAAAAGAAGATTTTCCAAGAGGTTTCAAATAATTTTCACCAAAACTCGAGCAAGTTATCAACTCGAGTTTCATTCGACCCCAAAAAGATTCAATTTTAGATTCATCTGAAAAGTGAATATCTTTCTGCCTTGTGGCTCTTTTTGAAACTTTTATTTTGGAAAAATATAACCAGGTTGTTTCGAATCAACAACACCAACATTTCTCTCTACGCAATTTTAACTAGGTATCATCAAACGTACTTTAACATGAGAAAAAGAAAAAAAATACTAGTAACATTTAATTTTGAAGTACCTTACTCAATTTCCTGGGGTAGGCATTTTAATATATATATACATATATCAGCTGAAATATACATATAATAATATATAAAACACAGAAATTTGTTGAGTCAAAGTATATCTGGTTTTGAAGCATTCAAATTATACCCCTTTGAAGAAAATGTAAACAGTTTTCTCTTTTCTTTTCGCCATTGAATTCTTATTAGCACTTTCAAAGGACCTAAAAATAGTAAATTATTTAAGCTTAAGACTTCTAAAATTATTTTTAAGGAAAACGGTAAGTTATGGTATATTTTTTCCTTTTAGGAAGCTACAGTTCCTTAAATACAATGAAATAAACACTTTCACACACTGTTTAATAGTTCGTTCACTTGTTTAGTAATTAATTATAATTAAAGTTCAGCTTTTTCAAAAAAATTGACAAATTAACTTAAATTTAATTTGACACCAGTTTCTTCCCTTTAAAATAACTCATTACCGTTAAAATCGTTTTACAGCTGATAGAAAAGTCAATATCAACTTAATATCTGTTTATAATCTTTTAATATTTTTATAATACCATAAAGTCACTCAAAATTCAGATACATAAATCTGCAATGAAATGCTTTGATCATTAAAATATATTTTCAAAAAACAAAATCGAAATTATCGGAAACCTCGATATTTGAATCCAAAAGTTTATCAAATGCTCTGTGAATGAAAAACCCAGTATGAGAAATAAATGAGTGGCTATTCATAGCCGCGTTAATTAGAGATACTTTAATTACACTCATCGTTCATACCTTGGAAGTACTGAACAAACAGTAATTTCAGGATTCAAACAAAAATTTCAATTAAATCTGAATTTTAGAATTAAATTTACAAATGTGGATTCGTTTTCAGAACAAAGTGGAATCACCTTTTTTTATTGGTTCAACAACATTTTCTAAACAAGGACGGTTTTATTAGTGCGATTATGGGAGGGCAATATGATTTAGGGCAGCAGATGTATTACTATTACCTTTCTTAAAATCTAAAATATAATATGTCCTGTCTGAAAGAATATAATTATTTTTTAACTTTTATTTATTTAAGTATCACCTAGAAAAGTTATATAATTTTAAGAAAAAAAATTTAGGGTTTTGAGCTAAATAAACAAATATATATGCACATAAATCAATTTTCCTGAAATTGGATTGAGACAAAATGTACATTTTCAAAAAAAAACAAGGATAGATGAATAAAACACATATTCTAATTTCTGTAAATAGTAACATTTGTTTTAAAAAAATTTTATATCTGAAATTGTTACAAGATTTAATATATATTTTGTATTGTGAGAAATTTTATGTATCTTTGTGTCTAATATAAAAAAAAACGTTTTTTAAAGAAAGTATCTACACGTACCGAAAAAATCGGGCTATTCGAACTGAAATTTCAGTAAACATGACTTTTTTAAATATGCTACATTTAGAATATCATATAATTTATTATTACAAACGAGCGTTTTCACTCCTTTAACTAACGCTCAGTCTTACTTAATAAAATTTGCTCATCATTTTCTATAATTTAACTCAAACTCATCAATTTGACCACACTGATCGCCGAATTCTTGCTTCGGTAACTGTAGTTAAAATTGACTAATTTTTCGTAAAAATTAAATAATCGAGGCATAATCGTCAGTGAAATTAAACTTATTGTCCATTAGTCAAATATCACAATAGACAATTTAAATTAAAATAAAGATTATTCATTTTGTACTTTAGCTGTTACTTAAATACCATCTAACAAAATCAGCGCCTGGCCTTTTGCTTTCTAATCAGTCATCTTTAACTAATTCATATTTCGAAGTATTGAACATTTTTAATCCACCTAAAATATGCGTCCATCGAGAATAATTTTCTAAGCTGAGTGTACTGGTTCGTTGGACTTAGATTTAGGGGCTGCTAGTTGGGGGCAGTTCGCGGGGGGTGGTCGGCTGGAGTTCAAGGGGGAGACGAGAGTCGTCGGTCGTCGTTGGGATAGAGTAGAAAGGGCGATGGTGTGGGGTTGGTTCACATTTACATAGCGGACCCGACAGGACTAGATGACTAGGCGGGAGGTATTAAAAGGAGAAAGGGGTAGGTGGTGGCAATTCTGGCAACATGGCCGCGACCGACTCTCGCGATGGAAATACGA
>JAUELO010000347.1:4230680-4241227 GCA_032357855.1 Amphibolips quercusostensackenii
ACGCTCCGAGGGTGGCACAGCTGCGTCGAACGTTGGGGAAAATTAGGATTCGCGCGTGTGTGTCTACTTTTTTTTCTCTTGGGCAGGCAGGTCGTTTGTTGGCAGAGAGGACGAGATGAGCGAGAAAAAGAGGCCGAGAGGAAGAGACAAAAAGAGAAGAAGGAAACAGGCGCGGATCTACAGGCTGGCGAAATCGGCGATCATCTCCCCCTCCCCCAGAGTTTGCTTATTTATCTTAACTTTTTCTTTTTTATCAGGAAATGGAGAAAAATTATACAAAATATTAATATTTGAAAGGTTGCAAAAGATTATATATAATAATCTTCATGGTAGGTATGGTATTACTTTTCATGCAGCATTTCTTACTTTTTCACAGATTTGTGTGAAAGAGTCCTGGAAAATTAGAAAGCCCCGCGGCTACTCTCAACGAAAACCACCGCGCAGCATCAATTCTCGGAAAGCACAAATCAAGTTTTCTGAAATCCTAGTTCGAGTGTATTTCAAACTCTTCTGATTTTTTCTAAGTACCTTAAAATCTTCTGAATTTCTTAGGATTTCCTGATATACCTAAATTCATCTAAATTCGCTGAATTATCTAAATGCCTTGAATTCATGAGATTTCCTGAATTCTAAGAATTCCCATAACTTTAAGGACTTTAAAATAATGCAAAGAATTCAGAGATATTCAGAAGAATTGATGTAAGTTAAGAATAGTAGATTACGTGACAAAGGGAGAAAGGCATCGATTTCCGACGAGTGTGAAGTTTGCTACCGGAGCAAAGCGAGGGCAGCAATCACACGAGTCGAGAATCTGCGTCTCCCCTTGGCACGTATAATTTTTTTCACAACAAGCCTGCTGAAAGTTAGACTTTAAATCAGGCATTTCCGATTTTGATAACTGATCAGTTGGATAGCTGAAGGCTAACAGACATAACGAGGCATACTGCTAAAGAACTAATGCCTCGGAATAGCATGCAAAAACTTTTAAAAATTTCAAAAACTTTAAATTTTGTCAAAAATATCCTCAAATTTTTACAATTTCCAAAAAATTTTTTAATTTTAAAATTTTTTCAAAATTTTCAAAAACTTGAAAAATTTTCAGAATTTTTAAAACTTTCCAAAATTTTCATAATTTCCAAACTTTAAAAAAAATGGTAAAATTTACAAAAATTTCCAAAATTTTCTAAAGAATTACAAAGAATTTTTTCAAAATTTTTAAAAACTTTCAAAAATTGTAAAATTTCTAGAAATTTACAAAAATTTTAAAAATTTCTGAAAAAATGTTTAATTAAATTTTTTTTTCAAAAGTTTCAAAAGCTTTTAAAAAAATTTCATATTTGCCAAACTTTTTATAAAATTGTAAAATTTAAAATTTTTTTTAAAAATTCCAATGACTTTCAAAAAATGTTCAAAGTCTTCAAAACTTCAAATATTTACAAAATTTTCCAAAATTTTCAAAATTTTCAAAACTTTAAATATTTCCAAAATTTTCAAAATTTTTAAAACTTTTCAAATATTTCCAAAATTTTCAAAAATGTTCAAAATTTTTAAAACTAAAAATATTTCCAAAATTTTCAAAAATTTCCAAAATTTCTAAACATTTTCAAAATTTCCAAACATTTTGATCATTTCCAAACTTTTTAACAAAAATTTCAAACTTTCAAAGAAGCTCAAGATTTCAAAAAATTTTTTAAATTTCCAAAAATTTTTTTAATTTCTAAAAATTTTGATGATTTCCAAATTTAAAAAAAAAAATTTTGAACTTTCAAAAAACTTCAAAATTTCCTATCGATGCGCTACACAGTCGTCGAAAGTCGAAGTTTCGGACGGGGCGTTGTGAAGAATCTATGAATTAAGGAAATTTAAAGAATTGAGAAGATTTGAAGAAACTTAGGGAATTTAAAAAATTGAAAGAATATCAGGAATTAAAAATATTCAAGGAATTCTGGAAATTCCGAATATTCAAGGAAGTGAGAATATTCCATGAATTAGAGAGTTCAGAATATTCAAGGATTTCAGGGAATTCAGAGATTTTCAGGAATTCAGGGTATCTGCCAAATTTGCATTGCTCTTAATACAAAACTTTTAATTTTCTAAAAAGAAATAATAATTTATTATTAAATGTTTCAAAACTGTGAATTTCAATTTTAGAGGCTAGAAATTTGATATTGTACAATTTTTTGGTAATTCAAATTAAAAAAGTGTTCAACTTTAAACGTTCTAAATTTTAAAATGGTCGATTTTTAAGTTTTAAATTGATTAATTTTCAGTAGTAGTGTAATGATTTAAAATGGTAAGTCTGAGAATAAAAATTTGTCCATTTTTATAACCTACAAGTCTTTGAAAGTGTAAAAAACTGTACAATTTTAAGTATTCCTCATTTACAGCTTGTTTGATGTCGAAGACTTTCTTGGGATTTACTCAATTATTAAAAGTCTCAAATTTCAAATTGTGTCATTTCGAACGTTTATTCAAAAATTGTGAACATTTTAGATCAAAATTAATTGTTTAACTAACCATTGGCTTTAATTGTATTTTCAACAACAAAATATAATTATTTTCAAACGATAAAATTTATAAAATCCTTTAAGATTTATTCATTTGAAAAATACAATTTAACTGTGTCATAAAAAAACGAAGAAGTGCATAAATTAACAATTTTAATAACTTTTAAATGAAACATTTTCCGTTGAAGTTGGCATTTTTGAAATAATCGATACTATCTATTTTTCCTAACTTACTTTATTTTTCCACAAAAACGTTGTCAAAACTGTTTAATTAAGTGATTTTTGGGTTTTTTATAACTCAAAATTATATTTTTGAGAAAAAAATAAATCTCTAAGGATTTTATACATATTTTCGCAAAAATTAAAAAAAAAAAACAATTGTGTTCCTTTGGCTTTTCATATCTTATGTCATTTTGGCAAAAAATTTGAATTTTCGTTTTTCATGCAAGTAATAATTTTCTATTCTCAGCAAGGTGCTGGCACATTGCAGAATATAGTGGAATACACTTTTAACATTAGGATGAATCTAGAAAAAATAATACAGGGGAAAAAATTTTGGGATTTTAAATAAATTGACTTTGAATATTTTTAGAAAAACTGCCGTCATTTTGTTGCTTTTGGACTTTTTAAACTTTTTCCAACGAATTCCGAAAGAAAACGAGAAATTCTATCGGAATCAGAAAGAAAAAGATGAATACCTGTATTAGGGTAAAAAATATTACTTTCAGAAGAAAAATTTAAATTATTGTTTGATAAACCGCGTTTTTAATTATAAAAATTCGAACACTCATAACTTTGTCAAAAAAATGTCGGTAAATCGGTGAGATACGTGTCGAACGTGTCATCTTATTTTCTTTGAAAAACAACAAACGTTAACAAACTTCAAGTATAGGACTTTTGTCATTAAGCAGATAAAAATTGCAGAATAAAAAAATTAATTTTGCAATTAATGATTTTTAAAATAAGATATCCGGATTGTACCATTTTTTCAATTCTTGGCTTATGCAATTTGTCTACAAAATTTGACAGTTTTATAATTTTACAGAACATAATAGAGACGCTTTTTCAAACTATCGATACATGTTAGAAATGTGCAAAGAAAAAATGTTAATTGAGGCAAAAAACGTGTTTAAAGTTAACGTCGTTGTAGAGAAATGATTATGTCAACTAGCTTAAGCCCATTTTGTTTTTTCTTTTACTCTAAAAATAAAAAAAAAATTATTTCAAATCTCGAAAGTATGGCTCATAAGAACCTTTTAATTATGTAGTTTTATCATAATTTTCTATTTTTAATCTTATTTTATTTTTGAACCGCAAATTAAAAAATTATATATATTTTAAATTTCGTAATTTTTGCCTCTTGAGGAAGTTATCAACAGTCATTTAATGTCATGTACCTATTTGGAAGGTTCAGTTTATGGTGTATGGTCATCGACTTGGTCAACGAGAAAGCTTCATACCCCAGCATCACGTATGCTCCAAATATTGTAAGTATTTGCTTGTTCCGTAAATTTTCAGATATTATCTGTAAGTTAATGCTAATTTTCGAGAATTCAATTTACTAAGTTAGATGTAAAACGTGTAGCTTATTCTCTAAGTTTCCACCGTAAGACAAAGTTTCTATGGACACTTTATTTTTTATGTTTACACCACTGACTGAAATATTATAAAATCTTTTGGAATTTAATTAACCTACATGAAATCCCTTTCGAGAACTCTTAAAATTCCTTAGAATTACTAAAATACTAAAAAACCTTATAAAATCAGTTTGAAAATTTCTTTCTTTTTGGGTGAAAGTTGCAATTCTTATTTACTCCTAATATTGTAAAGTTCGTTTCATTCCTTGAAAGGTTCTTTAAAAATCTCTTTGGTATGTTTTGATTTCGAAAATTATGTTTAGAAATTATACAATTCACAATTTTTAAAATTATATCTTTCTTAAATACGATTTTTGTAATAAAAATGTATTGAAGAGATTTTTAGAGAATCTTTTAAAGAATAAAATGATTGAATCAGAATTCTAGTTTCTACCTAAAGAGAAAGAATAAAATTGATGCCCTAAATAACTATTGTTAAATAAAAAATTTTAACTACAAATATTTTTTTCAAAGTTCGCCTTTAGTTCTACTCCAAAATGAGTTCCAATTAACAATAGGAATATTTTCCTTGATTTTATCAATACTTTTTAACAATACTCATTTTTGAGCTTGAGATAACTTTAGTACATCCTTAAATTTAGAAGAGTTCTAATGCCTAGAATGCTTTAATTTTGTAGTTAAGTATTCAAATTTAAACTGAACATTTTTCAGATATATGAGCTTAACTTCTTCAACTTTCATGACTTGGAAGAATGTTTGGTAACCGGAAAATAACCGAATATTTATTTTTGTTTTTTTAGAGGATACCCTGAAACATTATACGCAGAATTTGACTGCTAATAAGAAAATTATCGCACCAATAATGATTGCTAGTACAAAATAATATTAATGGTGCAAAATGACATATACAGCAATTGGTCAATTTAATTAGTCATCGCTCTCTATGTGTATACAATTTTCCGACCCCCCTCCCCTCCCCCCCAGGTCAATTCTCTGGATCCGCGCCTGAGAAAAACAGAAAAATAAAGAAGGAGAAAGACGGAGAAAAAGAGCCAGAAAAGAAGGAGAAAACGTGAGGGTGGATAGAAGAGTGCAGAGAATTAAAGAGGGGAAGGCGGAGAGTATGCTGGAAACCGAGGGTCGATAGGTGGACAGAGACCACCAAAAAGCTCACGCTCGACCTGGGGGTGGTGGTGGGTGCTGTTTAAAAATCCAGTGGAGAATGTTAAACAGTTTGGTCCGTAGTAATGAAAAAATGTCCTCCGATCGCTTTGAGTGTCCTCCTATAGCCCTGGTCCTCCTGCATTCACCTGCATCCGAACGTGACTTTAGCCACCTGCTCACATTTTTCCAGAGTGAAAGCACTTTTTTCACTATTTTCCTCGACGCCGACGAACATTAAAGTCAGTTTGCGCTTACAGGTTTCAAATGTTACGCCAAACGCTTGAAAGCTGTATTGCAGATTGGCCGAAATGATATATTGACTTTTTATAAAAAGGACAATTTTTCGCAGATTTTACTGAAAACGAAAGTCATAAAATACTACTCGATAATGCTTCAATTAAAAGCGGCCTCTCAATAAAAAGTAGAGTACTGTCCAGTATGAGGATAGCTGTTTTTTAACATTCGCTTAATTGCTTAGAATTTTTAACAAATAAAGCAAAAAACTAGATGTGAATTCGATATAAGGTGTTTCCACTTTGTTTTTATTTTAAAGAGGGACCCCAAAATAAGCCGAAAATCAGCCCGTTTTTTGCGCCTAACGTAGTTTTTGAAGGAAAAAACATAAATTGACGCAACAAATCTCAAAATAATCGTCAATGTATGCTGTAACCGGAATTGTCATTAGTTTACCCGAAAACCGAAAACTACTCCTATTAGGGGGTGGGAACTACACCTATACCATGAAAGTAGGTGAAATAGTATCTGATAGTTTGTCATCATAACAGTATAATATGTTCTTCAATTATGCTTACCCAGCAACGCTCCGACTCTTAACTATCAAAAAACTACCCCTGTAAGGGGAAGGGGGTGGGAAATACGTCATAAACTAGAACATGTACAAAATATTTTTTTATTATTTTTTTCTAAAGGTAAAATCAATTAGTGGGATCCCGACTTAAGTCCCGCTGAAGCATTGGGTATAAGACAAATCAGTACTTCAGTACCAACTTTTCTTGAAAATTTTTATAAGTTCAAAAAGAGATGAATCTATTGAAAGAGTTCCATTCCATGTTATGTTTTGTTATGTCCCAAAAAAGGCTGCTGAAATAGGACTACACTACCAAGAAAGTTCAAAATATGTTCCGTTTCGACGGGATTTTTTCAGGAAAAAATAACCGGAGAAGTCGTACTTTATTCTTTGCAAATTTGCATCATTATTTTACATTATTTAGGACTTACGAAATTCTTGAACAAAATTGCATGCGACTTTTTTGTTACTTTTGTGATAAAAAATTCCTGCCAAAAATTAAAAAAAATAAAGTGGGTCTTTTGCGATACTTTTTTTCCAAAAAATTTACGGTGAAGCAGAACATCTTTTAAACTTTTTGGGTACTTTCGTCCTATTTCAGCAGTACATTTTTGGAACATAAGTTCCATCAGCACTTGTTAATATTTCGAAAAAAAAATATGATTGAACTTGTCTAGTAATCTTGTCCCTAGTTAAACTTTTAAAAATGTTAAAAAAAAGTTGTCACTTTAGTACTGGCTTGTCACTAAGTACTTCAAAAGTGCTTTAGCCGGGATCTCAATGGAATCTCAATGGGCCTTTTTCTTAATTGGGCCACCATAAAAATATTAAAATACAATTAGTTTAATCATTTCGTCTCAAATCCAGGAATCTTTTATTATTCTTACATCCATTTTGGATTATGTTAATGAAAAAAGTTTCACTGTAAGGAAATAAGTTTGTGCAAAAACTACAAATAACCGTAACTTCCTCAATTTTTAATAAAATGTATTAATATTAAAATCAATCGATTTATTTAAAGTCAAGGAATCTTTGATATTCTTACGGCAATTTTTAATTAGGTTAATAAAAAAAGTTTTACTGTAAAAAGCACATTTCTTAAATATTATAAATGACCGTAACTTCCTTACTCTTCATTAAAATGTATTGATAGTAATAGGTCAATCGATTCGCCTGGAGTCAACAAATATTTGATGTGCATTTTAAGCATGCAAACGAAAAAAACTTTAACTTAAAAAATCCATTTTTGAAATATTATAAAGTGTTAAAAAAATGTAATATAATTCACGAACACACTGAAATACGCACTTTTTTATTATAATCCCTTAGAGAATAAAATAAATGACTTCATTTAAGGCTAATTTTTTGAAGAATTTATATATCTTTCTTTAGTGTTTTGTAGACAAAAATTTAATATTTTGTTTTATAAAGATTATGAGCATTTTAGAGAATATCAATTTCAAAAAGAATTTTGATGTAACAATAATCCTGATACATATGAATTTGTTGCAGAATAAAATAAGCTTTAGATTCATATTGAAAATTCAATATTTTATAAAAAATATTCAGTAACAGATTTCCGAAGAATTGGTGGATTCGGAAAAGGGGATAGATTAATCGTCTCGAAAATTCGGGATGACGAGCCAAGCTTATGAAAAATGTTGGAATTCTCATCCCGAAAATTGGGATGACGAGATACTTCGCATTATTATTCACAATAATATTTAAATAAAATTTTCTTTAGTATCATTTCATGAAAAAATTAAATAAACGTTCTAAATCTGAATTTGTCAGTGAAAATAAGTTAAATTTAAGTTGTAATTAACAAATAGTATTCAACTGATACATTTTTTAGAGTGCTATTTATCAGATTGTAAGCTTCATTCAGTCTTAAACTAATACAATGAAATATTTAAATTTTTATTAATTACTCTTGGCTTCATTTTTCAGCAATGTAACTAATAATAAACTTTTTTTAAATTTACACCATTATCCTTTTTTTGAATACGAAGTTCTACATTCTTTACCTAATATTAATTTGATAAAATTTTAATCATTTTCTTAAGTTTACTTTTAGTAGATACTTTAAGTAAAATTTTTACAAAATGTCTCAAGAGTATCGTAATTTTTGAAAAAACTAACAACATAAGAGCAAAGTATTGAATTTGACCAACTTTAATTAAAATTGATCTAAGGTAAAAAAAATTGCAGTACTTCAGTTTTAAAGCCCAAGTACTTTAATAAATGTCAATTATTTCCCAAGCTATTTATCATTGAATAAAACAGTGAAATTGACACATTTAATATTTTTCATTTTTAAATTAATGGAATAATTTAAATTTAATATAAAATTATTCAAATTTCGCAAGCGCATAATGCCGTAAAATGGGGTTACGCGGCGTCAATAAATAATAATAATAGCGGTAAAAATTCTTTTAAATAAAATAATTTCTAGGTACTGGACGGAATGTAATATGAAACGATTCAGCTTTCAAGTAAGGAAATGTTGAACTTTGAAAAAAATATTTGAATTTTCAAACAAAAAAGGTTAATTTTTTTTCCAAAAGAGATGAATTTTGAACTAACGTTTAAGAATTTTTTAACATTTTAGAACCTTTGAATCCAAAAAAGATGATGTTTTAATCAAATAACAGTTTAATTTTCATCAAAATAATAAATAATTATAGGCCAAACAGTTTCACTAATAACTAAATAGTTAAACTTTCAAGCAAAAGAGACGAATTTTCAATTTATAGTTGAATTTTTAACCTTTAAAGACAATTTTTTAAGCAAAATAATCAAATTTCCAAGCAAAAAAGAATTAACTTAAATCAAAAACAGTTGTATTTTTAACCAAATAGTCGAATCATCAAACCAAAAAGATGAATCTTTTAGAAGGAAGTTGAATTTTCAATCAAGAAAGATGAACTTTTATCCAAAAAATTTTCTACTAAAAAAGAATTAATCCAAAAATACAAACTGTCAACTAGGACGTTTAATTTTCTAACGAAAAAGATGACTTTTAAACAAAATAGTTGAATTTTCAACAGAATAAGTGAATTTTTAACAGAATGGTTTATTTTTTAACCACTAGTTGAATTCTCGGCCCAGAAAGATAAATTTTTCACCAAATAGTTGCATTTTCAACCTACAAAGATACATTTTTCAAATAATGATCCAGTTTTCAAACAAACCAGATAAAACTTCAACTAAAAACAGTTGCACTTCTAACAAAGCGGTGGAACTTTTTTAACAAAAAAATAATAATTTTTTCGAAAAAAGTTACATTTTTAACTGATAATACGAAAGTAACAAAGAATTTTTATTTTAAATAAAAAACAGTTATACTTAACCAAAAACATAAATTCTCAACGAATAATGGAATACTCAATATTTTAACCAAAAATATTTTAATTTTAAATCAAAAACACTTGAATTAAATAAAAAAAAGTAATTTTCAACAAAATAGTTAAGTTTTCGGTCAGAAAAGATTTTTCAGTTAAGAGAGAAAACGATTTCAAGCGAAATTGTTGGATTTTCAAACCAAAAAGACAAATTCTTCAGAAAACTGTTGAATTTTCAACCCGAAAATATGAATTTTCAACTAAGCAGTAAATTTGAACCACTAAGTTAATTTTTCACCAAACAGTATAATTTTCTACAAGCATAATAGAATTTCCTACCCAAAAAACCAAATTTGCAACATAACAATTAAATTTTTAAGACAAATATTTAAATTTCCAACTAAAATTGATCTATTTTTCATCAATATTGGAATAGTTCAATTTTAGTTTGAAAAATTAATCTCTAACCAAAACAGAAAAATTCACAACAAAATACACCAAGTTTCATAAACATCTGCCAATTTCGCGTAATTTCGATCCAACATATTGGATCCGCTATTTTTAATTTTGGAATTCTAAAACCATATTCGGATTCAGAAACCCAAAGAACCTTTGTCTACCAAGTTTCATGATAATCGAAATATTATAAATCTATTTATTTTACATGACGCATATTGCGTCAAACGCACTCTTCGCCACTTTTCTTTTTGACGCAATATGCGTCATACACTGTCAACGGGTTAAAAAAGGGATACAGAATGGAATAGAGGAAAAAGTTTAAAGTCATTTTTCGAGATACTATACTTCTAGAGTAAAATCATTAATTTTATGTTTTCAAGCATTTTGCAAATTTTGTATTTACATTTATATTTTCCATGTGTATTGTCGCATTCTACGTTTTCTCCTCCCCCGCCAACCACCTGGCAGTGTGATGTAGTTTTTAAACGGCTTCAAAGTACGAAAACGGTTCAGACAAAGATTAAATATTTGCAGCTTCAAAATGCGTCACTTAAATTCCTTGTTTTGCATTTCATTGGCAAAAACTGAAAAAAGCGAGCCGCTCAGCCCATTTAATGATAGTTTCAGCAAGGTTATTTTCTCGACTATTAATGAAGAAGTTGTCTGA
>JAUELO010000347.1:4377111-4389425 GCA_032357855.1 Amphibolips quercusostensackenii
TCACAACCCAATATGTCAAAGGCACTTTTTACAGTGGGATCTTTTATTTCTTTTTTCAGAAGTTTGCATGTGGCTGTCCCGGTATATATTATCAGTCAAGGACGCATTTTTGTAAGGCTGGCATGTGATCTAATAAGACACGCATTGCGTCTAATTTTGCATATTGGGCAATACCTGGTTTTCACCCTACCATTCACGGACTAGGTTGCAGTTAAGTGCATCATGGGCGACCTACAGCTTAAGGTGGGTTTCAAACCACCAGAACCTTGGTGAAGGTACATAAACAAAATTCCACAGGTAACAGCTCAGGGAATATTTAACTATAATGTTGAATTTTTTTTTAGCCAAGCGTTAATTTTTTACTGCAAATTTAAACTGTTCTATTTGAGGTTAAAAATATGCATTCTCATTTGATGAAAATGGAAGTGTTTGGTTGACAATTCAACTACTTGGTTGAAACTTGAACTCTTTGTTAAAAATTTAATTATTTGGTTGCAAATTTACCTATTTCAATGAAAAATCGCTTTTTTGGTAGATAATTAATTTTTTTAATTGAAAAGTTAACTATTTCAATTCAGGACTAATCATTTTAGTTGGAAATTCATCATTTTTGGTTAAAAATGTCATATTCTTGGGTTGAAAATTCAGCAAATTTTATAGAAAATCCGTCCTTCTAGCTTAAAAATACTAAATTTTTGCTTATTTTCTTCTTAAATAAAAAACTTTTTTCGTGTAGAATTTAACTCTTTTCTTGAAAATTCGTCTTTTTGATTTAAAGATTTATCTGCGATTTTGGTAGAAATTTCCTTTCTCTGATTAAAAAACTGTTTTCTTGAACTCGTCTTCTTGGGTTGAAAATTTAACTATGTTGGTGGAAAATTCAGCTTATTATTGAAAAATATATTTTTTTTATGAAAGCATATTTTCGGGTTAAAAATTCAACTGTCTGGTGAAAAATTCACTATTTTAGATATAAATATCAATGAGTTGTTTGACATTTTCTCTGTCCCTTGACTGCAGAATCTTTCTTAGTACAAAATTCAACTCTTTTACTGAAAATTTTGGCTTTTTGGTCTCAAAATTCATCCCTTTGGCTGGAAATTAATTTTTTTAACTAAAAATCACTCTATTGCATTTTTGGTCAAAACTTTGTATTTTTAAGTGCGAAGTTCAACGGCTTCATTGACATCTTATTCTTTTGAGATGAAAATCCAATCATTCGGTTAGAAATTCGTTAATTTTGTTAAAAATTTTCCTTTACCAGTAGAAAATTTATCTTTTTGTTTGAAGATTAAAGTACTTAGTTAAATGTTAAACTTTCATGATAAAAATTTATTTTTTAGGTTAAAAATTCATCTCTTTGGTTGAAAACTTATCCTTTTTAAGATGAAAACTCAACTATTTGGTTAAAAAGTCGTGTATTTTGTAGAAAATTTGTTTTAATTTTCAGAGCTATAAAAAATTACAGCCCAATACCGGAAAACTGGCATTTTGCTCCTATTCTGAAATTCAAAATTTTCTCAAACACTCCTTTTTTAGAAATGTTTTGACGGTCCTGTTTAACCAACAACTTTCAATAAAAACTTAGTAGCTTTAATCCGACAGTTGTTAATGAAGTTGTGCAAAAATTAATTTTTTACCTGCAAAGTTGAATCCTTTTGATCTGAAGTTCATAATCTGAATCACATGCGACGGTCAGAAATCAGAAATAATCATAAAATTATGTCTAATTGAATAAGTTGTGATGTAAATCTGAAAACGAAGAAGGGCTTCACCTATACGGTCTCTTCTCCATTTGTGATTTCCAACTGACCACCTTTGCCCCCACTCAATTTGAGATTTCCTTTTTATATTCTCTGAATTACTATCCCTTTATCTTTCTTTCACAAAACGCCGATGATTTGCTATCTTAGTGTATAGCCATCGCTTTTTCCCCTTTCGATTAAGCTTTGCCCTTTGCCCCGTACCCACCCCCTATCCAAAACCCTCGAGGTTTAATTGCGCACACACAGTACAGATCTTTATACGCAATAATGCTTTATCCTCTGCTATCTCTTACGGATCTCCGTTGGTTTTGGCCGCATAAAACGCGAATACTCTGAGCCGTTTCAACCGCTACCAACCCCCTCGAACTCCCTTCAACTTCCTACTAGTACCACCTCTACCTCTTCATCCACATTTATAGACGTCGTTCGGTTAAAAGCTAGCCGAGCGGTGAATATATTTAGTTAAATGGAAGTCTGAGAAATACATGGAAAAAGTAGAGGTGAAAGGAGAACCGGAATTTTTTTTACATCTACAGCCCCCAACCGCGGAAGTCTGATAGCAATCACGCTAAATTGTGGGATTTTACTTCAAACTGGTCAACTTGCGTTCTTTAATTTTTGATCAGATATCTTGACACTGACAACACCCAAAATTACATGTTTAGGATTCATTCAAACAATCTTTCGCTTCGCATTCAAAAATATTTTATGTCATGCAAGGATGACTTACGCATTTTATTAGCCTCTTCTTAGTTCTGAAAATAGCCGTTTACAGTACCCCTACGAGTATTCTGCCGACCTAATGAAGAAACTATACACCAGAATTTTTATCAAAAATGATTCTTTTATATAGTCGCATTTGTTAAAAAGGACAACATAAACTATTTTAACCTTTATGAAAAATGTTCATTAAATCTCGACATAATAAGGTCTCAATTAGCATATCTGCAGCGATTTTCTAAAATTCCTGATAAAGAAACAATACAACTGCACAAAATCGCAGCACATCTACAAGAATTCCAGGATTTAGGATAGCCTCAAAGCCTTAGATCCTGTTAAAAAACACATTTGCGCAGATGTGTTTTTTTCATCAGGATCCCGATCATTCTGCAGGCCGAGTTTCTGATATCGAGTGGCACATATACATGCTAAGTTTCTTCACCAGGATTCAAAGGTAACTTTAAACCGCTGATTCCTGTAAGAAGGACATCTACATTTTTTATTTTTTTAAAGAAAAATTAATCATAGTTGAAGAATAATTTAATATGTATTAATTACTAACAATAAGTATGCAAATATGAATAATACATTATTACCCTTTTAGAGGCCATCGTAACAGTTTGATGATATCAGAAAAATGGTTATTTTTTTAAATAATTCTTAAGTTCTTTATATTTAAATTCTAGAAAAATTTGACAAGGTTTTGAAATAATCACTGGAATGATTTCGCCGTGAATGAAAATAGAAAAAATGTATCAACATTGTTGTAAAAGTACACAAAGTAATTTTTTTATTGTTATTTTGTAATGCTATTCATTTAATTAAGATTTATTTCATTGAAAAAATTAAAGCTTCAAGATAAATTTATTAGAATCTGTCTAATTTACATGTTAAACACCCTTTGCAGATGTACTAAAGTTATTTTAAGTTGAAAAAGCATTGTTAATTTTTTTTTATAAAATCAAGGAAAATATTCACACTAATAACTGTAACAAATTTTGAAAAAAATAATTGTAAGTATAATTTATAATGTAATATATTTGTTTTAGTTTTTATTTTTATTTTATTTCAATTCATTTTCATTTTTTATTTTTTATTTGCTATAATTTTAAATACAATAATAGTTATTAACAGGTTTATCTGTTTGCTTTCCCTTAAAGTTAAATTTGCAATATTTTTTTAAAGTCCAATTCACCAAATAAAAAACATGCCAAAGATATATGTAGAAAATATTTCGAAGAATAAAATTAGACAAACAGCATCAGCATTCACTTAGAATTGCAAAAATTTCACCTAAAGAGAAACCAAAAAGTCTTCGGTTCTCTTCTTAAACTAGTTGCAATTATTAATTGGAAACATTTTTGTCCAATTTAAAACTAATTGTCAACAATGATCTTTTATGAGCTTAAGATAAATTTAGCACATCCTCAATAAATATTCCTCATTGTTAGAATTTGTTATTACACATGAGAATCTTTATATTATTATAATTATTTTAATAAGCAATTATTAATTTGACCAAAATCTGGACACTTTTTTATTTTATTTTGTACTTATGCAAAGATTTGAATAATCAAATTGATAACTTGTGTATAATTGATATATTTTGTATTAACAAGATTTGAAAAGTTATTGTTATCCACATATATTTAAAAACACTTGATGCAAAAAGAAAAAAGGATTTATTTCTAATGACTTAGTTTCAAGATCCTGATTCAAGAATACTTTAATTTTAAACGAAGTTTGGAATTATTTCTTTTTTTGCGCTTTAAGTTTAAATTTATTTATTTTTTAAGTTTTCAATTCCAAATCATGAAATTTAAATGTTTTAAGCGTTAATAAACTTTAAGGGTCTTTTATTAAAAAAATGACACTGAATTTTTTTATACAACAATCTCAATTCTTAGTTTAGAAAAATCTAACAAATCACTTAGAATATCACGTGACACTTCGTGATATAATAGACACCTGATAATAATTTTATTCATTTAAAAAAATGTTATAATTGCAATGTTTAGCTTCAAAAGGTTAAATTTAAAAATATTTATTTTTGAGTTTTAATATTCGGACAGGTTACAAATCTCTAAATGTATAATTGTGTTAAGTTCGTGTTGTTGAACTGATAAAAATTATTTAAATTGTACAGTTTCTGATGTGTACTTTTTCTCTAAATTATAAAATTTTTATGGGCATTATATTTTAACTTATTTAGTTTGAAAGATTACCAATTTCAAATTATCCAATGCAATAGACTTCTACTTTGAACTTGTATAACTTTGAATATGGTAGTAGTTGAGAAATAATTATCCATGCATTGAAGAGCTTTTAATTTTTTATTTTTTATTATTAGAAGTCAGATAAGTTCATGAATTTTTAACTTTTTTATTTTAATTTAGAATACTTTAGATTCAAAAGAGTTCTGATGCTTTGATTTTGTAGTTGAGTATTTAATACTTGAATTGAAAAAATTTCAAGTTGGAAGATTTTAATTTTAGTGACCTGAAAACAATTTTTCAAACAAAAAGAAATTTAAAAATTTGTTTTTGTTACAGAGGCTGCCCTGAAATATTTATATTGAGAATATGACTAAAGAAAAAAAAAATAAACTCGCGCGCGCAAAATGCGAATCATAGTTATTGTATTACTATGGATAATTTTTACTTTGTAAACCAGCAATGCACTATCTTTAATTGACATTTATTACTTTTTGAAGGTTTTGATGTTTTAAAAAACCTTGGCTGAACATCTTTTCTGTCGATCCGAGTATAAATCGAACAACCGGTATTCTATTAAATTTTATTTTAAAAATCAATAATGATAATCATAATCAATCACATTCATGTTTGTGTTATGAAAAAATTCACAAACGTATAGATAATAATTATTTTACGTGTATCTGTTAATTATAGTTGAACTTGGATTTCTTGACAGTTTTGGGACTGAAGGTGGCAACTAGAGAGGCCTACAGTACGTAAACAGTCAGGGCCGTATAAACGTATCATTTTCGGTGGATTTTTCTGTGTGATAAAAAATATTTTGAAAATTTTTCGTATTATACGGAGACATGGGCAAACTAAATATTTAACGGAAATAAGGAACAAAGTTTGCTGTTACACGTTAAAATAAATATTTTGTTAGCTCACGTGCTTAAAACGTTTGTGTCCCTTTAGCATCTTGTTTAATATGAGAGCTTTCTCTGGAATAAGCGGTCCGGATACTAAATTACCTCTGTCGCTTGCTTGCTTAAACCATTCGAAGACAGCAGTATTCAAAAACACATCACCATTTTGCAACAAAACACCTTGCAAAACACTTGCTAGCACTTGATAGTGTGAAGTTACAAAACGTCGTAGAAGGAAGATAGTTTGGGTAGCTATACGACAGCACCACCAATTTAGAACTATAACTAGGAATTTGAATTTGAATTCTATAGGAACAAGAAATCTTATAGTAAATTATCAATTTTGAACCGTATTATAACATTTTTGATTAAAATGACTTGATATTAACTGCTCTTGTTCATTAAAATTGCTGTAGCAATAACTTCGAGATACACTAGATTTCGCGTATCCAGTGGCGCTGTTATCAAGGTCAAAGAGGTACTACACAGGTACATTTCATCGCACGAAATCAACAATGTCACGAAATAATCCGATCGGCTTCAGTTGGCTTTGCAACCCCACTGCTGGTCGACGCGAGCCTTATATCGTACTTATTCGCCATGCAAACGGGTGTGCTCTTCTCGTTTGAGAGTGAACTGGGACTCAAAGTCATGATGCAGTTCACGCTTGACTGACCACGAACGACCTCCCCTTTCGGTCCCGCGGCTCCTTTTACCCTAGTTCGCGGCGCGGCATCAATTTCCGGAAGGAAACAATCAAGGAGAGAGGAATTCAGTTTCAACTGTATTATAATTTATTGAAATGCGCTAAGTCACATTTGCGGCATGTCACATTTGCGGCATCTCTCATTCGGAAACAGGTAAAGGTCAAAACAAACTGACCAAACTGTAGCATCTCTCATTTTCGATCAGTTGTAAAGTTCAAAACAAACTGGCTAAAATGCAGCAAGTAACATTACAGCAAGTCACATTGTGGCAAGTCACGTTACGGCATCTCTCATTTTAGAGCTACGGCAAAGTTCAAGACAAGCTGGCTAAAATGCAGCAAATAACATTGCAGCAAGTCACGTTGTGGCAAGTCAGATTGTAGCATCTCTCGTTTTCGAGCTATTGCAAAGTTTAAGGCAAACTGGCTAAAATGCAACAAGTCACATTGCGGCATCTCTCATTTTCGATAAACTACAAATTTCAGGACAAACTGTCAAATTGATTAAAGAATTATACATTGTAAACTGAATAGTTTTTATTTGCAATTTTAAATGCAATGAAAATTTTTAAATTGCAATTTAAATGCAGTTTTAAATGCAAATTTTCAAAGCTATACAATTGAAATTGTTTAGAATTGCTCAATTTAAAATTTTTACATTAGTAATATTTCAAAAAAGTTGTAGCAAAAAATCAATACTAATATTTAAAAAAAAAACAGTAAGAATAGAAATTAACTGGCATATCCTATTTTTCCCGGTTTTGGGGTTAATTGGACAACCTAAGTGTAGTCGAAATTAATTACATCATTTCCATATTTCCATTTTATTTTTAGTACCGTCTAAAATTTGTATTAAATTTAACTTTTAGGTAAAACTGCCCTTGAGAATAAGCTCTAATTCACTTATACTAGTCAGAATAAACGAGCTGTTGGACTTTTTTTATTACCTCAGTTATCTCTAATACTTAAAGTTTTTATGAACCTAGATTATGCAAAAACGTGTAATCATAATTCGCGTTAGCGAATCGACGCCAAGTACAAAAAAAAACTACCAAGAATCTTTATCTGAAATAATCATATATTTTAAACCTTTTGCTTCCTTACAGAGAAAGCTTTCTGATGGTAACATTTTCGAAAATTCTTAATTTCATTTAATTAAACGTTCCTCAATTAAAAAATGTCTAACATAATGTTCTAAGCAATTTTGCGGATGTATGTGTTTGTTTGTCTGCGGATGCGTGGGTAGATATTTGTGTAAATGTCACACTTTCTTGGGAACACGATAACTTGAAAACGGTTGGAGTTATGTCAATTGATAGAATTTAGAGGTCCTATTTTTACCGCTAATATCTGGATACTGACCGAAGGATTTTTAAAAATATTTAATGCTTTTTTTGTTGACACTTTTTAATATTTTAAAAATCGGTTTTTTATATTGAAATTTTTGTTATTAACATAATTTAAAATTAATGCAAGAATATGAAAGATTCTTTGGTTCAAAACGATTTGATTGCCCTATAATATTAATACATTTTATTGAAGAGTTAGAAAGTTATGGTCCTTTATATTATATTAAAAATTGATTTTTATAGTAAAATTTTTTTATTCCCATAATTTAAAGTTGATTCAAGAATAGAAAAGTTGTGTTCATTTGAGAAAAATCGATTGACCTATAATATTGATACATTTTATTGAAAAGTAAAGAGTAAGAAAAGAAAGTGTTTTATAGTGAAACTGTTTTCTATAACAGAATTCAAAATTGATGCAAGAACAGAAAAATTCATTGATTTAAGGCAACCCGATTGACTTATAATATTAATACACTTTATTGAAGAGTGAAAAATTTATGCTCATTAATAATATTTGAAACATCTGTTTTCAACAGAAAAACTGTTTTCATCAACATAATTCGAGGCTAATGCATGAACAGAAGACTTTTTGATAATATATTTTCAAATAAGATAATTCTGACGTTTTTTTTTCTTAACAATAAGGCTGAGAAAAGGAACAGCAAACGATTGCATTTTTAACCAAATAGTCGAATCATCAATCGAAAAGGACTAATTTTTTGTATGACAGTTTAGTTTTCAACCAAGAACTTTTAGACTAAGAAATATTAATTTTCAATTCAAAAAGACAAATTGTTAACAAAACAGATGAATTTCTAAACAAGAATGATGAATTTAAAAAAATAAACCAGTTTTCAACAAATTATTTAATTTTTAACAAAACAGATGAATTTGCAACCACAGAGTTGAATTATCAACCTACAAATATGAATCATCAACCAAATAGATGAATTTTTAACAAAAAGAAGATTGATTATCAACCAAACATTTTCCTTAACAACAAAATAATAAAACTTTCAAACAAAAAGGGTCAAATTTTTAACATAATAAATGCATTTTTAATAAAACAGGTAAATTTTTAACTAAATAATTAAATTAACAACAAAATAGTTCAGCTTCTAACATTAAAACTACATTTTTACAAAAAGAGTTTAATTTTTAACTAAACTGATGAATCTTCAAGAAAAAAATTAATTTGTCAATGAAGTCCAACTTTTCACCAAGTATTTAAATTTTTAATTTTAAAAGATTAATTCTTAACGTAAAATATAATAGTTAATATTTCACAAAAAAAAAAAAAGATTTTAATTTTTAATCAAAAATAGTTAAATTTTACAAAGGAAGACAAATTTCCAATAATACAATTGAATCTACTACGAAAATAGATTAATTTATAACAGAGCACTTGCTTTTTTAACCATAAACGCTAACATTTTTACCAAAAGAAATGAATTTTCAAGCAAAAGACGTAATTTTTCTAGGAAACAGTTATTCTTCCGAACCTGCAATATGAATTTTCAACACAAAAATGTTAATCTTTAACCAAATAGTTAAATTAAAACTAAAAGCGATCAATTTGCAACATTAATTTTCGACAAAATTTAATTTTTAGGAAAATAATTTAATTTTCAACTAAACAGACAAATCTTTAAATAATATATGATTTTTAACAGAGTTGTTTTACTTTCAACCAAGCAGTTACATTTTCGGTTAAGAAGATTCGATTGTCTACCACAAAGAGCATCAATTTTAAAACCAAATTGTTGAATTTTTGAAAAAAAGTTATCAATCATCAACCGATAATGGAATAGTTCAATTTTTAGTTAAAAATAATTTTTAACTACACAGTTAAACCTTGAAACAATAAAATTATTGTTTAGCGAAGTGTTTCAACTTTCAACCAAGTAGCTTAAATTTCAACAACAAAAAAACGAATCTTTAAGAAAATATTCAAATATTCAACCAGACAGATGGGTCTTCAAATAATGAAATACATTTTTTACAAATTCGTTAAGCCTTCAACCTAGCAATTAAATTTTCTATCGAGAAGCTTCATTTTCTACGAAAAGAGACGAATTTACAACAAAATAAATTTTTTAACCAAATTGTAAAATTTTAAATTGAAAACGATCATTTTACAGCCAATAATGGAACAGGTCAATTATCAGGTAAAGAGTAGTTTTTAACTACATATATTAAATCTTCAGCCAATAAAATTAATGTTTAATGAAACATTTCAACTTTCAACCAAGTACTTGTATTCTCAAGGTTGAGAATTCAAGTACTTGGTCCAAGAAAAGATGAATTTTCAAATTATAGAATTTTCAACTAAAAATAATTAACTTTTAACCAAAAATACAATAAATCAATTCTCAGTTCAACAAGTTAATATTTAACAATAAGAGCGAATTTTAATAAAATAGTTTAATCCTAAACCAAAAAAATTAACTTTTAAAAATTATTTCAACTTTCATCCAAGTCGTTTAATTTTTAATGAAAAAATATGAATGTTCAATGGAAACTTTTATTGTAGAATTTTTACTAAAAATAATTACTTTTCAGTTAAAAATTTATTTAGTGGATTTTCACTTAGGAAAATGATTTTTCAACGGAATAGTCAAATCTTGAACACAGTAGTGAAACATTAGAACTCTTAACCACGAGATATGAATTCTGTGAAGTCTGTATGTAGATGCTTTACATGTAAAACGAAATCACTGATTTACGATTTTCGAAGCATTAAAAAATATTATTTTTGACATTTATATTATCTATATGTGGTTTCAAATTCTGCGTTCACTACTTGTCTTCTATGTTACAAAACGTCAAAAAACCTGTGACCCACGCCCTTTTCCGCCTTCCCTTTACAGTGTGGCGTAGTTTTTGAATGTCCCCTTATTATAATTTTTTTTCAAATTACTTAGTCAACTTTGATTTCAAAACTGCATGTAGTCATCTTTGGTAGACTTTTTTTTATCGCAAATGTTTTTGGTGGGATTATCATAGTCTTATTAAATGTAAAAATAAAAAATTTGACAGAAAAATGATCTGTCTGCGTGTCTGCAAATATACGATTCTTCCACGTGGAAAAATTGCACCGACACTTGACAATCGTTTTTCATTACATTGAACTTTAATTTTTATCTCCGCCCATCCAGACAAGATTGCGAGAACAGAATGCGCTTGTCACATGGTGTGCATGGGATGTCGTTAAACGCGACGAAGTCGCGAATTCGTAACCGTTGTCAAGCTCCAATGTGATAGCGTTCGCGTAAGAGAGAAAAAGACAGAGAATGAGAACACAGAGCTATACTGAGTTCTAAAAGTTATGTTTCCTTAATCAGTGAGCCAGGTGAGTTCGCCGACACCAGACAGGTTAAAGGCCGACAGCCTCTTACCGTAGCAGGAGCCCGTTGACGGGGGAATTCAGCACCCAAGGCTTTGTTTACCAGTTTTGGCTTTTGGGGTTTTCAGCTTGTTGATGGGGCAGCTGAAAAATACACCCTGTGACGCTGGCCGCACGGCTTTGCTCACGGGAGTCTGGGTATAGAGGCCGAACTTGACACCTCCGTATGGCTCAGGACACCCAGGAGAGGGGGTCATCCAAAAGATATAAAAATCAATCTTGAAAGTTTTCCTTGTGGAGTTTGAAGCAAAAAGCTGTTGCAGAAAAAGCAGCTGAAGAAAGCTGAAAAACCAGCAAGGTGTTTCAGCACAAAAAGCAGGACGCAGCTGAGAAGCCTCCGCAAGGAGTCTTCCAGCAGGCAGGACGTAATACACTGACTTTCAGACAGAGAAGCACAAGCTGAGCTGAGCAGAGAGAGGGGGACCAGATAAGAAAAGAAAACATGGCTGTGTTTTCGGTGCAGGTGTTTGGGAAAATGTCTGTGAAACTAATACAGCACACGAACATTTTGCTCACTGCTGTGGACAGAGAATAAAGCATAACTCATTAAAAAAACATACTACAACAATTATCACTAGTTATAACTAACTTTAGAGTAAATAAAGTAAAATACATATTAGTCTAAGCACATTCTATTGCATGGTTAAACCAATGACTATGGATTAAATGACTCTTCTTATTATGCAAACTATAAGCACTAATTAATAAGAGAATTAAACATGTAATTGTAAACAAACAAATATACTAAAACAACTAAACGAGAGCTTTAGAGTATACAAACTAATAATAAAAATAACAAGTCTTAGACATTATGAGGGTACAACAGTGTGGAAACTTTGTCTGGGGTTTTTTTTTCACACAGTGGAGTGAATACTTTTTCAGGACTGAAGGAGCTGAAAGTGAAAACATTTTGTCCTTGGGGCCTTCAGCAGAACTGGGAAACATGGGAACACAGTTTAGATAAAGTACTTCAGTCTCTTCTTAAGAGAGCAAAGGAGACTGACCCAGGTCAAAGGTCACCCAGTATAGAGGGGTTTACCTACATACTCCCCCCTCTACAAGTTGTTACCAGTTCCAGGTGACGAGTTGTACTGATGAGAAGGGAAAACCCTCTGACACCTTGAGATCTTGAAGTAATCCAAACAAGGAAGGAAGTCTTTGTAATGGTGATAATCCAACGATTAATCCAACGAGATAGGGAGTGTTGTTGTAATTTTTTTTTTTTTTTTCACTGACAAGAGCTTGG
>JAUELO010000347.1:4407603-4419333 GCA_032357855.1 Amphibolips quercusostensackenii
AGGAATGGGTGACAGGTAAAATGGGCATCGTAAGAGGTCGGTGTGCTTGTAAAACTGGTAAGTGACATTTAGGAATGGGTGAAAGATAAAACGAACATGGGAAAGTGGGTCTGTGTGCTTTAAGAAGGGGTGGGTGACATTTAAGAATGGTTGACATATAAAACGGGCATTGTAAAGGGGGTTAGTGTGCTTGAAGAAGGGGTGGGTGGCATTTAGGATTGGATGACAGATAAAAAGAAAATAGTAAAGGGGGTCGTTGTAGTGAAGAAGGGGTGGGCGACATTTAGGAATCGGTGACAGGTAAAACGGGCATGGTAAGAGGTCGGTGTGCTTGTAAAAGGGGTGGGTGACATTTAGGAATGTGTGAAAGATAAAACGAACATGGGATGGCATTGTGAAGGAGGTTGGTGTGCTTGAAGAAGGGGTGGGTGACATTTTTGAATGGGTAACAGATAAAACGGGCATTGGAAAGGGAAAATTGTAAAGGTTTCCCAGAAAACTGATTTTCTGGGAAACTATCATTCCTATAAAAAAAATGCTTAAAACAAAAAATATGTATTTATATGAGATCTACAACTTTTATTCAAAATATTTTTTCAAATTTTGCATATTAGCTGAGATAAACTCAAAAAACCATAATTTTTATGGTTTTTTGATGATTCCATCATGAAAATCAAATTCGCGCCAATCTTTACTATCATATTCGTAATCAGCGCGTCAAAATACATAAGTATACGAAGTGCGATGAAAATCGGGTATGACCCATTTTCGGAAGTACACCCCCATTTTTTTATTTTTGTTTTAGATATAGCTGGTATTACATACTGCATATTTTGTGAGTTTGATCCTTGGTAAGCACTTGCGCTTCACATTAAAAAGAATTATTTTCGAAGAACGAATTTTTGCATTTTTCTTGAAAGCATCGAAACGTACAGAAAAATGTTGACATAAAAGACACCTGAAAAAGTTCTACCACAAATATCTTGTGTTTTTTTGTGATATTTTGCATTGTTTACAAAAAAAATTAACAGTTATATATGAAGAAACAAAATTTGTCCCTGACTGAAAAATGGTCAAGTTCCTAAGAAAATAATAGGATGCTTTTTTAGAAAAGCAAAAACTGTAAGCAAAAGAAAAGTAAAAATAAAATAAAAAATAAAAACAGCATCGTTTTATTTTATTTTTATTTTTTAATTTGTGCTAGTACAAAAAGGCATCCTGTCACTTTTGTGAGGAACAAACGATGATGTTTCAACTTTCATCTAAACATTTTTTAAGTACCTATCGTGGTTTCAGAAATCAATGCAAAAATTCTATTCTTCGAAAATAATTTTTTTTTAAATTTGAATTAGTAGCTTGCCAACAACAAACCTTAGGAAATTTGTAGTGCATATTGCTCAATATTTTTTAAAAACTAAAAAAAAATGAAGAAGGGTTTCAGAGAAAATTTACTTTCAAGAATTTTATAACAACGACCGCCATTCAGTCATTTTTCAAACATTTTCAATTTGAAAAATAATAAATTGAAAAAGCAAAAATTTCTACGTCAAATAATATTTTGAATCAACATATTCCTGTTTAATAAGCTGTAAAATAGTATGCTTTTATTTTCTGCTTAGAATAATATATCTAGATACCAAACCGTTGTAGAATCATAACCTAGTTTTTTCTTAAAATTTTTCCTGGTTTTAAATAGAATCAATTACGAACAATTTTACTAAAATATATTTCTATGGACATAGGAAATAAGTAATAAGAAATAAGCTTAATGGACGCTTTAGGAACATAATTGTTTATATATATATTTATGTTTAATATTCTCTAAAAAAAATAAACTTCTAAATAGGATTTTATAATATAATTCATAGACATATAAAAACAATATTAACGAATAATTTTAAAAGTATTCTATATGTATTAGATATTCCAAGCTGAAATAATGTCCCTTCTCACTTTATAATGTGAGGACATAATTTTGACATATTTTAAAAGTCCGGAAAGTAGAAAATTACTAAAAAAATAATTATGAAAACAGAGATTTTCCGAAAAAGTGAAATTCTAAAAATTTTAATTTTTGGAAAGAAAATAATACTACCAAAAATATTAATTCTAACCATTTTAAACTCTCTGAAAATAGTAAATTGTCAGTCCATGTATTTAATCGCTAGTTTTTGGGCCTCCTCATACTCCTGAACGGTACTGTACTTTGCCTAGATGGTTGATTTCTGCAATAAGAAATGTTCTTCTTTGGGTGAAATTTGTACAAACTCTGTCCGGAAAATACCTAAACTCATAGTACTCCAGAAGTGAAATTTAATTCTGGTCAATAGCAAAGATATACCCTTTAAAGTACTTCCTTTTGGAAGCCGCAACCCTTTTTCAGCGATCTTCTTACTTTCGGAAGGACTCCTTAAAGTCACATTTTGAAATAGCTAACAGCTTCTTCATCGTATTCTATTGTGCAAGGCCGTATTTCAACAGAAATCTGAATAGTTTGTAATGAATATGCAGTTGTGTTATCGTATTTCAAGACCCAGTTGCCACGTTTCCACAAACCAAACCGTTTTTTTTCTTACTGCTTGCCAGATCGAGAGTTACTTTCCACTAAAGTACGGCCATTTTTAAATCGCCTAAACCAGTCTTTAATTCAAATATCACTCATAGACTCATCACGACTCACTTTCCAAGTAATAACGATGGTTACCGAACATAAATGGCCTACTTTTTGTCAGAATTTAATGCACACTTTTTATTTGGTGCGTTTCGTCATCCTGAAATGTAACGTGTACGTAATTAGAAGTTTACGCAACTGCATGCACCTGTCGACTAAAAATTCACAGTTTCATGTCACTTAGTAGGAAGCATATATCTGTTTTTTCCAGTAGCACAACTAGGTACAAAGTTAAAGCAGAAGGTCAGATACTTTCCGGACAAACCTCATACATTGAAGACAAAAAATTCATCACTGAACAACTTTCCTTACGCTTTCAGAGTATGAGTGACCCAAAAGCATCATGAACGCATGAATACAATCCTCTAAAGACCTAAATGGCATTCCAGAATTGGAGGCTGCTTTGCAAGCCGTCCATTTACCACGGGTTCACTGCAGGAGGTATGAGTTTGTCGAATTAGCGCCTTGTTTAATCAAGCGCGAGGATTGTCCTTCCAGTGGTGCAGGGATCGCAGACAATGCTGAAACCCCGAGTTAGGTTGAACGAATCGACACTGTCTTTCATCGACTTTCATCAGCGTAACCGGGCAGATTTCTGGGCCTCCAACGACATGTTTCATTCAGGATAAGTTTTGACTCTTGCATGTAGTAATATCATAGTTGTTACTGCATATTCCTTACAGCGTCTAGCTAATTTTGTCGTCCAAGCAGTCTTGTTGCAGCAAACCGGTAAATGGATTTGATACATCTGCTGTTAACGTTACCACACCACCCCCTCTTCCGGTCTGAGATATCCGCTCTCCGCCTGAACCAAACTAAAGGAAGTGCATAAAAATATTGTAAGTACACTGCAAAAAATTTTTGGATCCAAGGAAATTAGTTTTTTTGTTTTATTGTCTTTGTACCAAGGATTGGATTTCTTTAGTTCAATCAGAGTTTTTAACTGAAAAAAAGCATTTCTTAACTCAAAGAAATCATTTCTTTGGTAATGTTTCTTTAATACAAATAAATACTTATTTACAATAAAAGTAAAAATAATTACACCGAAAAAACGATTTCTTAATTAAAATAAAGTAACTAATTAACGTGTGAATCAAGTAACTTAAATTTCTTTGAGTGAAAGAAATATTTTTTCCAGATAAATAATTATTCATCGAATTGAAAGAAAATATTCATTCGATTCTAAGAAGAAATCTTTGTTTGAATACACAAAATGCATTTAATTTATTTAAACAAATATTTGTTTAAAACAAAGAAAATACTTTTTTTAAATAAATAAATTTGCTTTTAGTCAAAATAAGTATTTTTTTAATTTAACCTTTTGGTATATTTGTTTTAAATACACATTTATTCCCGTGCAAGCAACATGTGTTTGAATTATTATAATTATTGAGTAATACTAATTTCAGATGCTTAGAAAATGGTAAATTAGTGATTTCACTTTACAAGTGAAGCACCTGCATACAGACTTCACGCTCCTACCCCATTCCACTCTTCACCCTTTTCTTAAAGAATTCCTGTTTTCTCCGTGTTTTCAAGAAACGGTCCCTTTTTCTCGTTTTTATTTTGCCTTAATTCGTACTGAATTAAAAAAAACTCAATAATAAAATTCAATTATTTTCCATTAAAACTTAATTTTTTTAAAATAAAAAGTTCACTATTATATTTTTGGTGTAAAATTAGCCTACTATTTGGTTAAAGATTTAACTATTTTGTTAAAAATTGACTTTTTTGTTTAAAATTCATTTTTTTCTACTTAAAATGTACATAACTAATCCATTTTGGCTGAAAATTGTTTTTTTTTAGATGAAAATTCAACTACTAAATGTTTCATTAAAAATTAAATCATTTCATTAACCATTTTTTTGACCTCTTTTTGGTTGAATTCAACTATTTTTAATTTTAAATTGCAATTTTTTTGGTTGAAATATTACCAATCACATTCTTTGTTGATAATTCAGCCTTTTTGCTTCAGTTGCAAATTAATTTCTTTCAAGTAAAATTTTAAATATTTCATTGTTCGTTGAACATTGATTGTTTTTAGTTGAAACTCTAAGTACTTGGTTGAAAATTTTGTAGTAATTAATTTTTTTTGGTAACAAATAAGCCTTCTTGACTGAAAATTCAACTACTTGGTTCAAAAGTTGAACTACAATACGAAAAATTCGTTTTAATATTTGAATTTCAATCTCCTTGGATGGAAATTGAACTACTTTATTAAAAATTTGATTTTTTTTAAATAAATTTTTTAAACTGCAAATTTTAGTATTTTATTTCTAGTTAAAAATTAATTGCCTTTAGCCTACAATTTAACTATTTGGTTGAAAATTACCTTTTTAGTTGAAAATTCAAATTTTCAGGTTGGAAATTCAACTATTTTGTAGAAAATTGGCCTTTTTGGCTTAGAAATTCCAAGTTTTATCTGAAAATTCGTGTTTTTTGGTAAAAAAATTAATTATTTTGGAAGAAAAATTTAATATTTATTTAGGAATTACCATTTTTGTTAAAATTTCACATTTTTTATAGAGAATTAGTCTTTTTGGCTTGGAAATTCAACAATTTGGTTGACATTTCTTACCTCTATTGCATGAAAAGTTTTTCTTAAATAAAAATTCATCTTTTTGGTAGAAATTTGATCTATTTTGGTTAAAAGTGAAACTGTTTGATTAAAAATCATTTTGATTTGGTCATTTATTCAATCATCCTTTCGAAAATTCGTGTTCTTTGTTGAATTCGACAGTTTTGTATTTAAAATTAATATATATTTTCTTGTTGAAATGTGAACAATTATGTTTTTTGTTAAAGTTAATCCTTTTTTATTAAAAATTCATCTTTGCAGGTTAAAAAATTAACTATTTTCTTAGAAAATCGTCCTTTCGCTTCAAAGATCAAATATTTGTTTTTAAAAGCAACTGTTTGGTTTATAATTATTATAAACTTTTTTCTATACAAAAAAACGCTAGTAATGAGAAAGGAGTTACAGAAATTTCAAAGAATTTTGAAAATTTTAAGTTATTGTACAGTATTTCAAAAAACTTCAAAAGATTTCAAAAATTTTAAGGGATGTCAAAGAATTTTGTAAGATTTCCAAACATTTTAAATGAGAAAAAGGGATTTCAGAGAATTTCTAGAGAGCTTTAGGAGATAAATTTAATTTATTTTATTTTCAAGGTATCTTAAGTCATTTATAGAGATTTCCTTAAGTACTTGGCCATCTTTAATTTCATAAATTCATGTGGTTGTACATGGCAGATTTTTTTATCACATAATTCATTCTTTAATTTAATGTAATGGCACCATTATTCAGTTAAACCAATATCCAATCTAAAGAGTGGCTAGGTACACCAAACTTAATCGACAATTCCGATAGATGAACCCTTCTCCTTTATCATAATGGAGCATTGATTACAGAATAAATATATTTTTTTTCAATAATAAGAGTCACACCTAACTTAACTGAAATATATGTATATGAAGTTAGTACATATTTAAGTTACTACAGATTTAAGTTATATATTTGATATTTAGGTTGGGTTTTCGACAAATTATTCGAATTTTATTTATTTGATTTTATATTTAACAATTATTATGATATTGTTATTAAGAAATTACTATCAATCATTTTTTCAGTTTATTAATATTCAAAGTGCACCACATGCAGGTACAGTAAACTTTGTTCCTGATTAAAATAATTATAAATAATTACTGCATTGCTAAAAAGTTTACTTGAAACTAATTTAGCACTTTACAAATAAATAATAAATAAAATAAATAATAAGTTAATAAATTTGTTTCTGATACGCTTATTTCTATACATTCTTTCTATATTTACAATTTTTTTTACGTATAAATAATAAATTTTAAAGCACCAGTTATATAATACACAATAAAAAATTAATACTTGAAAATCATACACCTTTTAATTTAATTTGGTATATCATGAAATGTAGAGAACATGTAAGTATAGATTTCTAGGTGAAATATTAGGCAGTAAGTTCAGAAAAAATGCATTATTGCTGAATGATTTTAAAAAAATAGGGTTTTCACCTGTGCTCACCTCTACATCTTTACCTATTAGAAAAATTAGTACTTAATTTTGACAAGAAATTAGTAGTAATAGATTATCCATAAATATTATAAGAATTTTCGATACCTTAAATATTTTTTCAAATTTTACGATTCTTGTCATCTATGAATTTCAATTTTTTGCACTTAATACGTAAAACGTCAAAAAATATTATAGATATCGAACATTCATGCAAAACTCACCGAGAATATGCTGACACTGACTTCTAGTTAAAATTTGGTACCAATCAGTTGGATAGATCAAAATATACAGGTGAGCACAAATGAAAAAATAGTTTCTTTTTACATAAAATGTAACTAATTAATGTTTCAAATTAACTGATTAAAAAGATCCAAAAACATAATTATTCCAGACAAGAATTGATGGTAGATAGTTTTTGTACTCAGCTGCGATTCGCTACCTCAAGTCATGATCAGGAAATTTTGCATCAATAATGACCTAAAATGAATCAATTGAAATAAATTGGAAAGTTCCTTAAAATTTCGTTCGTTGTGAGATCTGAAATACTGTATTGCAAAATTTGTATTTTTAATGAGAACTGCACCCTGTGGAATACAAAATGTTTATTTTTATAAAAAGTCCAACGGAAGCAAAATAATGTATAAATAATGACTATTCTTCATTCACTATGCATCATATGCAAAATAAGCGTCTGACATAATACTACCAACTGGCGGGCCTGAAATGTATACGGAAAGTAAAAAAAAAACTTTTAGCAGGGCTGCTCAATTCCCCGCTGGATAGTGCGATTCAGTGTCACGCGTACGCAATTACCTACAAAGCTTTTGAACGATTGATCAACTATGGATTTAAAAGTAAACTGAATTAGATTAAGGAAATACTGGTTTAGCAAAATACTTTTTTAAAAATGAATATGATCCCTGTTGGAAATGTATTTCCACAGTTAAATACAATAATTTACAATAAAGTAAAGTAATGTGAAATTTGAAGTTTTTTGTAAAAATTATATCATTGCTTGCTAAATTTGATCATAGTTTTCGAATTATAGCAAATGATAATGATAGTATATAATTTTTTATCATTCGTTTATGATTTTTAAAAAGAACAATGAAAAGCTTCTACCAACTACAATTTTAAATTAGAATTTAGACACTTTCACAAAATTTTACGTTTACAAATTTTTAAAAAATTCCAGTTATCTCTATTGATATTTATTGTGTTATATTGTGAGAATACATTTTCTATAAGGTTTTGGAAACCAATTTACACTATATGTTAAAAATATGCTGTAAATGTTTACTTAAGGCGAAATATTGACGGAAACTATGACATAATGGAGATGGACTTTTATCACCATACCATAATGGGGCCATCCATAAATTAAGTAACAGCTGCGGGGATTACGATCTGTTACAATCGGAGGGGGGAGGGAGATAAATTCATACTGTCACGTAATATTTTAAGCGAATCAACCGTATAAGAAATTCTTTTATCCACAATTACAATGCATAATGTTAAATTTAAGTAATTTTACAATAAAAGATTGTAATCATGTTGTAAAGACTTTATAATGATATAATTAGATTAGTTATTCAATTTTTTTTACCATTGTGTAAAAAAGTATTCCTAAATTTGATAAGATTTTAAATGATTTCTGTATTTCATAAGGATTTGAAAGGTACACAAGGTATTTTAATGATTTTTTTAGGATCTCAAATGATTTCATAGAGCTTAACTTAACAGTAATAATAGTAGATGTAGTAGTTATGTAGTAGATGTAGTAGTAGTATAGTAATAGTATATGTTTTAACTTAACGGTATTTTATAATATTTCCATGCAATTTTAAAGAGTTTATTTAACAAAATTAAAGGATTTCAAAGATTTGAAGATATTTTTAAATATTTTTAAGCATTTGCAAAAATTTTACGTAGTTTGAAAGATTGTAGGATATTTTAAAATACTTCAATTATTTTTCAAAAGCGTTAAACAATTTTGAGGGGTTTCAAAAAATCACAAGAGTTTAAAAAATTTCAAGGAATTTGTAAGAAAAATTTCATACAAATTTTTCATGCAGTTTTAAAGAATTTCCTAGATTGGCAGAAGATTCGGAAGCATTTCATAAACCCTATAAGGCTTTAGGACATTTTAAGGAATTTTAAGGTTTTTTGATCGTTTTTGTAAGATTGTCGAGGATTTCAGTAATTCCAAGGAATTTCAAAGGCTCTTAAAAAGCTATTTCAATAAATTTCCCAAAGTCCTAAAGCACTTTAAAGGACTTTAAATATTTTCAGGGATTTCAAGAAATTTCAAGAAAAATCATCAGATTAAGAATTTTAAAGATCTTAGGATATTTGAAAAAATACCAAGAAATTTTAAAAAATTTCAAGAAATTTCAAAGGATCTTATAGGTTTTATATTATTTAAAAACATTCTAAGGAATTTTTAAAAGATTTGAAAAATGTAGAGAGAGTTCAAACGATTTTACAGGATTGGAAATATTTTAGGGTATTTCATAAGATTCCAAGGAAGTGTCAAGTTAAGAAAATGTCAAGGAATTTCAAGGAATATCATTAGATTTTATGTAACAGCACGGGGTTTCCAGGAATCTTATAATATTTTTATGAAATTTAAAAAGATTAATCCACAAGGATTAAAAGATTTCAAAGAATTTGAAAGATGTAAAGAGATTTTCAAACTACTACTACCCACAAATTCATTCCACATTTTCAAAGTTTATCGGTCTTTGCACTATTTACTAAATTCACTTTTCGATTTAGTGATATACTTTTATAAATTTGACAACAAATTAAACAGGAATTAAACAATTTTTTTTAACCTTTATTAAAGGGTTTCGATCTTTTGATTTTTATTATAAATATAAACTGAAATGATTTGATGCAAAATATGAGAAAATTGTATAGCCTCATATCATATCACATTTTACAATATCTAGTACTTTTATGCAGATTCCATATTGGTTTAATTTTATTTGTTTTTATTTTAATAACTTGTAATTATTTAATAAACCGGTTATCTCGGGTAGTAAGTTACTAAATTGTATAAATGAATAATTTCAGAAAATATTTTTAAAAATTACGGAAATTTGGCAAGGGAAAGCGGTACGAACTACTTTGTCACGACTTGTTACGTAGGGTAGAAGAGGGATGAAAGATTAACGAAAAAATGTGCTACGAAATTCATGGATGGCCCCTAATGTTAGTCTTAAAAAGACATGCGTTACTTATGGTTATGAACGGCTTTTACTACTTACATATATGTCAATTTATTTTACAAAAAATTACTACATTTTAAAAAGGTATCTCATAAAAAATATATGGGATGTAGACCTCCATGTGGAAACAGAAAATAAGTTCACAAGTAACAGAACGCTTTGGTAGTTGTGTCTTACTATAACATTTTTTACTTCTTGTTCTTCTGTTAAATAATTTGAAAAAATTACCTTCTTTAAAAAAGGTATCTCATAAAATGTATGGGATTAAGTCTTCCAAGTGGAAACAGAAGGTAATTTCATTAGTAACGGAAATCTTCGGCAGCTGTGTCTGACTATGACCCTCTTTGACTACTTTCCAATCTGTCACTTTATTTTTCAAAAAATTATGACCATTTTAAAAATGTATCTCATAAGACGTTTTGGATGTAGTCCTCCAAGTGAAAACAGAAGGTAATTTGACCAGTAACGGAAGCCTCTAGTAGTCCATCACAAATTGTATTGCTACAGAAAATTTTTTAGATATTTTTCTAGATTCAGTCTTGTGTTATGACCTTCATAATTTAAAACAAACTCTTCACAAACTTTAAGTCGTAATAATAGCCAAAAATTTGATTTTATAGCAGAATTTTTCAACAATTTTTAACGATTAAAAGAGCAAATTAAAATTCTAATAAAATCTACAATTTTGCGCTATTATTCGACAACTTCCACAATATTTTACAAATAATTACAAATTTTTACAAAAATCAAGGTTTTATAATTTTTGTACTTTACTGAAATTCATTATACTTTATTGTACAAATTAAGAATTTAAAACATACCTTATAATATCAAAAATACTCCTTTAAAGCCAGTCTTATATTAGATGTCTCACTATGTACGTACCGTAACTACTGCCTAATATGCACCCTGGCGCAAATGCAATCTCAGATTAAAATATATTAAATTAACATAAAGTGCAAAATAGAACATTGTGATTTTCTGTAAAAATTGCTTATTACTAGTTAAATTTTGTAAAGTGACCGAATTCTAGCAAGACAGTCTATTTTCTTGTTGAATTATTTAAAATATTAAAAATTGTGAAAAATTACTATTTTGTGTTACATTTTTGACACTTTTACAAAATTTCACAAGTAATAGCAAATTTTTACATAAAACTACAAATTCAGCATTATTTTACTTTATTTGAATCCGCTGCACTTTATTGTATAAATACATTTCCATCAGGGTAACAAATTTTATTCAATTCTTTTTAAAAAATAGTTAAATATAACAGAAAATCACAAAATAATTACCAGAATGTAAATTTTCTGTCTAGAAATAAGACACTTTTCAAAAATGTCATCATTGAATACAAATCATCACAAAAAATTAGAACACTCACATCATTGTATTTATTTGCGAAAATGAATTTTCACTGAGGCAGCATGAACACGATTAGAATCCAGCGACTCTAGAGCGTTTACCCAATTAATTAACGAAACCGACTAAGCTCTCGAAAATGAATATTCAGCGATAATTTAGCAAGAACAGCGTTGTCCAATATCTTTCATCAGCAAAAAAAGTCGACCAAAAATTTTACGTCATAGATTTTTAGCTGCCTGAACTTGAACAACGTCGCTGCATTTAAAACCCAAAACTAACTTAACCAAAATTGTAAATCTAATCATGTGAAAAAAAATATCCTAACGGTTTTTAAGCATAAATGGCAAATTCAGTACAAAGAAAAATAAATTATTGGCATAAATCGCTTATAAATTCTCTTTTAGCAATCAAAA
>JAUELO010000347.1:4477725-4496221 GCA_032357855.1 Amphibolips quercusostensackenii
AAATTTTACGCAAATCTAATACCTTCTCTAATGAGAATATATAAAATTTTCGCTATTCATTTTTCACAAAAAGAAAAACATTTTTTACACAAACTGGTGATCTTGCGTAAAGATGCAGATACAACCATGCTGATAATAACTTCATAAAAACATAAAAATACTTTTTTTCTTGTATTTTCTTTTATAAATTCATAAACTATTATTAAGCGGCTAATTCAAATAGATTTCCGATACCTGATATAAAATTTTACTTTTTTCATTGAATAGATCATTGCTCGGCTTACTGGCTCAAAAAAAATCACAGAATTCAGATACATATCCTGACGAAACCCTTTTTTTATAATCTCATTTTCAATTTTTATTTTTTCGTTAGCATGCCATAAGAGACTAACAGTAAATTTGCGCTTAGGCCCCTGAGCGCATGTGCAGTTGTAATAAGCTAAAAATATTATGACGGCTGCAGAGTTTTGGCGTAAAAAGTATAGTCTCACTTTATTCAAAAAAATTAAAAATTGGTTTTTTCAGCAACGTCCAAATTTTCTTATCACGCCTTAGCTTGCTCCTCGAGCAAAAAAGATGTCTTTTATTTTCTCAGAAACCTAATCCTAATGTTCAATCAGAACTAGCATTATCAATAGCGCGTTACGCGCGAATGTAGTTTTTAGATTAACAAAAAAAAAAAATTTATTTGAAATAAAAATTTTTAATGACTTTTTATTTGACATTTTTTAAAATGTAAGTTCAAGCTTAAATTAGATTAGTCTAAACCGACTTTAATTACTTCAAAAATTTTTAATAAAAATCTTCCGAAATTAAAGAAAATTGTCCAAAAATCTTCCATATACAAATCTTCCATACAAAACAGGAAAATTACCTAATTACAAAATTCCCGAATCTAAACAAACACGCCATTGTTATATGATAAAAATAATAAAATAATGTACTTTCATCAGAGGAACATATATTTAATCTTAGTATTTATTGATTTCTAAATTAATGTTTTAATTGTTTAGATTCGGTTTCAAAATCAGTAATATTATTAACTGTCAGGAATGTTATTATTTTAGTATTTTCCAATTTGAGAATTTTAAATTGCCAGCAATTTTATAATTTCGGGAAATTTGGTTTTGAATATTTTCTTCTTGGGGATAATAAGTTTGAAAATGGAGATAGCAAATGTTTCAAAATAAAAATAATTTTTAATTTTCCCAGGAAACTTACAAAAAATTTTTTTTTTAATCTCTGCAAATTTGAAATTATAAAAAAATTTCTTTTAAACTTTAAAGTTCCTTTTAAAATGATTCAGTTTTTTTTAATGCTGAAAAATTTAAAAAATTGATTTAAAATCTTCTAGAATCTTTTTAGACAATTTTGGAAATCTTTTGAAATTAAAAAAAATCTTTTTAAATATACTTGTAAAATTGACTTTTCAAATTAAAAACTCATTTTGATCTCTCTGAGGAGTTAGAAATCTTCTAAAATCTACATTTTGGTTTAAATTTGTTAAAATCTTTTCAAATTTTAAATTGTTTTTTTAATGTTGTCAATACTATTAACTATCTTTAAAAATAATTGAATTGTCGCTCTGTATATGGTATCAAGTTCATTTTTATTATTATTTATTATACCATTAAGTCACGTTCCTTTCGGGGAAAACGTGACTCACTCGGTGAGGAAGGGAGTATGGTGGGGAGGGAGTATAGATTTTTAGATTGATCTGGAATTACTATGTTGTTTATTTAAACAACATGTTTGTTCAACAACACTGCTCCAACCCAGGTCGATGATCAATTCACTTCAATGACACTCTTCTTCCTACATTTCTTATAAACTATTCGTCGCCGCACTTTCCTGTCTTATAGCGAATTCGGTTATCTGCACTGGTATACTCCAAAAGCACTCCGACCTGCTCCAAAACAGATCGGAATGTGCAGGAAGAAGTAAGAAGAAGTAAGAAGGAGCAGGTCAGAGTGTTTTTAGTGTACGCCAGTGCAGATAATCGAATTCGCTTTTAACATACCTCTCTAGCTTCCTTCACGTTCATGCATGTTCTCATGCAAACTCTTGTGTTTCTATGCCTTCTTATGTCTTTTCGTATTAGGGTCTCATTCACACATTCTAGACATTCTTTCTGTGGTCTGCCTCTAGGCACACTGCCATTTACTTTACCTTAATACATTTGTTTCGCCAGTCATTCTTCTTTTATTCTCTCAGCATGCACAAGCCATCCTAATGAATTTTTTTCACATATGTCAACTAGCGTCTCCTCTACACCACATTTTTTGAGAATTACCTCAAAACTCACTTTGTCCATCAGCATTCTACCGCACATTATGCGCAGGAATTTCATGTAAATCGCGTTAATTTTACTCTTATCATCTTCTTGGTAGGTCCAAGTCTCGCTACCATACATCACAGTCTGTATGAATATAGAGTTATGTATTGCCCTTTTAGCTTTACTTGGTATATTTTTTCTTTTGATAATAAATCTTGCAAAAATAATCTTCTTATTCTCGTCTATATGCCTATCTTACTCTCTATCTACCTTTCCGTCATCTATAAATAGGCTACCAAGGTATACGTACTTATCAACTTGTTCTATTCTCTCATAGTTTAGGACAATGTTGCATATTATTTTCTCACCCTTTTCCTCAAACACCATAGTTTTTTTTTCATTTGCGTTAATTTTAAGGCCCACGTACTTCATGCTTGTACTTAGTTTGCTCAACATTCTTTGCAAGTCTTCGATTGCCGCTGCCATAAAAACCTTACCATCTGCGAATGCTTACGCACGTAACCTCACTGTCTCGAGATCCACACCTACTTCGTCCAAGAGGGCTTTTCTCAGACACTTTTCTATGAGTATAATAAATAGCCGTGAGACATAACACATTCTTGCCTAACACCTTGCATAATATCGAACCAGTCATTCAGTTTCCCATTTACCCTTACACAAGCTATTAGCATATATTGTTATTGTTATATATTATAGCATATATTGTTTTTATTGCTTGTAGAAGCCATCTATTGACTTCGCCCTCTTTCAGGACTTCCCAAAGTTTACTTATGTCTACCTTGTCGAATGCTTTTTTTTAATCAAAAAATGCAAAGAAAACGTTTTTATTCCATACTCGACCGAAATGGCTACCTTTTGCCCCTGAAAATAGCGGCGAAAGTAGCATATATTTCCCATCAACCTCATTTGCGGGGTGAAAGTCAAATTTGCGGGGCGAAAGTAAAATTAGCGGGGCGAAAGTGATTGGTCGACAGTCGCCATATTGAAAATCTAAGTTGCTCAGAATCGATTAGAATTCGAGTGGCGAACAAAGCTATAGAAAAATGCGTCGCATCCGCTTTTCAGGTCAAAAAGGCGGCGCCACGGTCGAGAGTGGAATAAAATACTATATGTAACACGGCACGAAAGTATATCTTTCCCTCGGGTTATTACTGCCCTCGCGGGAAGATTTTTCCCTCGGGTGACTACTGCCCTCACTTCGGTCGGGCAGTAAACGCGCCCTCGAGAAAAATATTCTCGTTCGGGCAGTAAACCCACCCGCGGGAAAAATATGCTCTTTTCGCCCCTTGTTGCATAATGTACTATTCTTTACTCTTAAACTTTTTTCTGTGATTTGTCTTAAGCTAAATATTTGATCCGTGCATGATCTTCCTAATATGAATTTACTTTGGACTTCTTATATCTTTTCCTTTGTTATTTTTATTACCCTAAGAATATGTATATTTGAAAATATTTTGCTTACGGTACTTAATAAGCTGATATCTCTGTAATTATTCCAGTTGCTTTCATCTCCCTTTCTTTTGTATATTGGTACGATGATCGCTTTTTTCCAGTCATATGGAACTTCTCCTACCTCGATACATAAATTTATCAATTCGCACAACCTGTGAGGTATATAGTCACCACCGTATTAAACATTTCAGCGTAATACTGTTTACATTAGCAGGTTTACCATTTTCAAGAACTTATAACATTCCTATCCTCAGAAGCACAGACTCTCTCAATTGGATTTTCGTACGTATCGTGTTCTATGTCGCAGCTGTAATGCCCTAGAGCTTCACCTGCCAATAATTCCCTAAAAGAGTCTTTTAAAGCGTCTAGTATCCCGTCTGTATTATATAGCATTTCACCCTTGTTACTTCTCTTGCTGACTAACTCTGTACTTCTTACTTCCGTTTTAATCTTATGTTTACTTTCCTCGACTAGTAGTTTTACTTTCCTCTTTTTGTGTCTGTAATCATTTTCAAGTATATTTCTTTCCTCATCGCTAAAGCATGTGATGTTCAGCTTTCTGTTATATGCTTCTTTCTTTTTTAAGACAGCTGCTTGAATTTCATCATTCCACCACACTTTACCAGATATTCTTCATACAACCCCAGTACCACACACTTCAATCGCACTCTAAGCAATGACATCCCGGATCATTGTCGATGCACCCTCTGTATCTTAATTGTTTATTAGCGCCTTCCAAGTTGCCTCATCTATACGTTCGATTATCCTATTTTGAAAATCTATTCGCACTTCCGGTTTCTGTATTTCAGCATTAGGACTTTTGGTGATAAAATACACAAAGCCAGGGGGCTCTAGAGCACGCATTAAAATTTTATGGAATTCTCGGCAATATTTACTATTGTATGGAATTTGTTAATATTTTATTACGTGCTGTAGACCAGACTGATTGTTTATTTTATTTAAAAAAATGGAACTGTCAAAAAATAGTTTTGATTGCATATGCAGAGCTAATAATCTAAATTGATTCTTTATGCGGACTTAACATAACTTGATTCCATATTAAATGGATCAGTCAATATAGGTGCTAAGTCGTCGCCCTAAAGTTAGCTGATGTGGAAAATTGGTTTTGGACATAGCGTAATATAAAATTTTTTAAATTAATTTTTTCTCAGAATCATGATACGCCATGTCCACGAAATTTTTATAAATCAAATATTTATAATGAAAATCTTAGGTCAATAGTTCAGAAGAATGATAGTTCACATTAATCTATTGTATTGTATACTTCGAATTAAATGAATTATTCCCAAATTATTAACTTTTGACTAATATTATAATGGTTACTTTGAAGATTAAACATATTTTTGAAAATTGTTAAATCTCTAATTTAACTTAGGCTTTCCATATGAAATATGCGCTATGAACTTGGAATTTTTCCCTTATAACGTTTAAGTATGCACGTGCGATCTCACAGACCGCAACATGGTTCTGATATGTGCCCCCCCCCAGGCCTTTTTGTAGGCTGTTGTTATTAGTAGCTTTAGTTCTTGTTGTACTTTCTCCTAGGTAGGTTGACAAACGTTTGGCCTTGCTTTTTGTTGGTGAGTAATATCAATTAAAACATCATAGGCGGGCCGCGAGACCCCACGTCGACGGTAGCGTCCCATTTCTATATTTTTGTTTCAATTTGTTTCGAGGTTTTTAAAACTCAAGTTATCACACACAAGCAATCTTGATGTTGATGCGGGTACCTTGGAGCAAGGCTGTAGTCAAAAAAACTTTCTGAGGGGGGGGACTTGCAGTGGCACGTATAAAAGTATATGTATATTATGTAAATTTTGCAAGAAATTCGAGGGTGGGGGGGGGGAATTAAAGCCTGGTCACCCTTTTCTGGCTACGGCCATGCTCCAGAGTACAAAACGCGGCCATCCCGGAAAAATTATACGTCTTGATTATCCTTTATCTGATCAAAATGTGACAAATTAGTATACACGTATGGACGTGCGGTCTCCCAGGCTGCATCATGCTTCTAATATGTGGATCCCGCCCCCCACTGGTGTAAAAGATAATCAATAATAAAAAATGGTGAAATTCATTAATTTCATACTTATTCTAATATCCCTCCATTTTAGATAACAAAAACTTCTTTACTTATTTAATTAGATATAAATTCATACAGCGATCTGCGAGACCTCAGTTACATGTTGGTACAAAAATGAAATCACGTCAAAAAAGAACATTGCGTAATATAATTCTAACTATTGATTAACGTCACTATTTTGATTATTAATTGTAACAACTGAGAGAAGAAATTCCGAAAAAAAATTATTTAAAAACAAAGTTAAGCACTTACTGAGCCAAAAAAAAAATGATTCAAAATTTTCAAAAGATTAATGCTCTTCTGAAGTTATATGAATTGTACAAGAAAAGAATTTGAGATCTTGAATAGTATCAGCGTCGGCGTGGTGAATATCGACGTCTTCAAGTCACCACCCATCCCATCCCCTAATGCGAAGCCAACGTGATTCCACTCTTCGCCCCCTCTTCGAAGGTTGCTTCGGATCCCCCATCGCAAGAGCGACCCTTCACCCCAACCCACGCAAACATGGCTGCCAACGCCTTACTACAACGAGGAGCTGCTCGCGCCCCCCACCCTCTAAAGCGGTTCAACCCTTAAGCTCAACCGCCCTCACGACAATGCGCGATTTCGCGAACGATGGATCCATATAATTCCCAAAGAGCCGAGGAACAGAAAGGACGACGGAGAAAAGACAAGGGTTGCCGGAAGTTATTCAGCCATCTCGTGCTTATTCAACCCTATTAAATTCAGGGTGTGACGGAATCACCGCTTGTATTTAATTATTATCGTTTCAAAGCGAACTTCATTAACGCATCAAGTCCCTCGCACAGAAAATTAGGTCTTAAGTCATTAATGATGAGTTTTTGTACCTCAGTATGTCGTTGCCCCAGAGTACGCCATGTCTTCTTTTTGAAAATTTTTAAACATTATTATTTATAGGCTCAGTAAGTGTTAAAATTGGTTTCTAAATACATTTTTTTCCGAAATACATTCTCTTGGTTGCTGTGATTATTAACTAAAATAGTGACGGTACTTAAAATTTTGAGTTTTTATTACGCTTCGTTTTCTTACATTATTCTAAATAAAAAATACCAACTTCGTGGCGCATATTTTATGTGGACAAGCTAACTTTAATTTAAGAGATAGCCATTTTCAAAAAAATCTTTAATCTTAAAAGTTACCATTCGAATATTACGCGAAAGTCGATAATTTTGGAATAACTTATTTAAATAGAGATGTGCAATACAGTAAAATAATGTAAACTATCATTCTGTTAAACTTTTTACTCACGATTTATATTATAAATAGTCTATTTATAAATATTTCGATGACATGGCGTACAATAATTCTCAGAAAAAATTAATTCTTTGATATCATAACGTCATGCACAAAACCAATTTTCCAACTCAACTAAAATAAATTTATAATAATATTAAAGATTGTGCTAATATTGTTACACTTTGAACCTTATTTTTTCAGCTTGGCAGTGGGTGGACATACGTACTTTAAGGCGACAATGTGTCGAGAAAATAATAAATTCATTAGGAGTCATCCATAAATTACGTAACAGCTTTTTTTAGGGAGGAGGGGAGAAGACCGGAAAAATTTTACGATCTGGTAAGTGGGAGAGGAGGAGGGAATCGATAATGTTACGTCATATTCTCAACAAATCCATGTATTTAAAATAGTATACAACCCTAAAGTTTAGTAATTTTACAATTAGGCATTGTAATAATGTTATAAAGACTTCATATCAGTATAAATAGATTTAACACAATTCTGTAAACAAAATATTAATAAAAACAAAGTTTTTCCACAATTTTGACGAGATTTTATAAGATTTAAAAGGATCTCCGTAATTTCAAATAATTTTAATGTCTCTCAATAAAGTATTTTAATGAATTTTTCCGGTTGTCAAAGGATTTCGTAGAACTTCAACGTTTTCAAGGGATTACAAGGATTTTAGAAGGAATTTAAGGAATTTTATAACTTTTTAATTAAACTCAAAAGAACTTATTCATAAGAATTAGGGGATTTTAAAGGGTTTGAAAGATTTTTAGAGGTTTTTAAATATTACAAGGTATTTTTTAAATTTTTAAAATTTTAATTAATTTTAAAGACATCAAAACATATTGAAAGATTCAAAAGGGTGTTAATAGATTTTAAGAATTTTAGAAAATAAGAAAAAATTCTAAAAGATTTTAAGGGATTTTTAAAAATTCTAAATAATTTTTTGAGAGATTTAAAAAATTTCAAAATATTTTTTAGGAGATTACATAGGTTTGAATTATTTGAAGCGATTTTCAAACATATTAAGGTAATTCCCAAGATTTTAACCAAATTTAAATTTTTAGGATATTCCACTTCTCCTTGCCAGGTCCGTACGTATAGACTCGTATGGACTATCCGAGCGATTAGACTCTATTTTAAAAGATTCCAAGGATCTTTCAAGAGATTAAAAAATTTTCTGAGAAATTTCGGAAAATTTTAAAGGATTTACTAATTTTCAAGTTATTTCTGAACAATTGAAATTTTTTCAAAGATTTAGATAAATTTTAAAGATTTTGAGATATTTGAAGAGATTCCAAGAATTTTCTACTATTTCAAGAATATCAAGAGATTTAAAGAAATTTCAAAGGATTAACAAAATTTTAAAGTATTTCTAAACATTTTAAACAGTTTTAAAGGAAAAAAAGCCAAGAAATTTCAATAGATTAAAAAAAATTTGAAGAGATTTGGAGATATTTCAAAGGATTTAAAAATTGGAGGTATTTTAAAATATACTACAGAATTTTCAAAAGCTTTCAAAAATTTCAAAGGAATTTCAAAGGATAAAAAAAATTCCAGAAAGGTCAAGATTTTCAAGTGTATCAAGGTATTTACAAAAGTTAAAATTTTCAAAAATATTTTTAATTATTTTAAAGATTATATTATATTTTGAAGAATCCCAGAAGTTTTAAGAGATTTCAACAATTGGAAGAAATCTGGACCGATTTTAAAGGATTTTGAAGATTTCAGGGCATTTTAAAACATTCCAAGAAGTTTTAAATATCTTTTCAAGAGCTTTAAACAGTTTTAAAGAAATTTCAAAAGGCTTCAAAGGATTTACAGAATTTCAAGGTATTTCCAACCAGTTAAATTTTTTTAGGATTTAAAAGAATTCAAAAAAAGTTAAAAGATTTTAGGATGCTTTGATATATTTCGAGGAATTTCCAAAAACTTCAAAAAATTTTAGGAAATTTCAAAAAATGTTCATGTGGTTTTGAAAAAATTCTCTAAGACTTCGGAAGCCTTAGAAGAATTTTATGCAACCTAACAGGTTTTAGGACATTTCAAAAGATTTCAAGGACCACAAAATAATCCCCACAAAATCATTCAACATTTTTTAAGTTTATCAGGCTTTGCAGTATTTACCTAATACACCTATATATATATATATATATATTTGGTGATCTACTTTGCTAGATTTGCTGACAGGGCAGATTAAACAGTTATTGAAAATATTCAAAACCTTTAGAAAGAAGTTTTGACCTTTTTAATTGTTTTAAAAATGTAAGCCTAAGTAATTTAATAAAATATTCGGGAATATTGCATAATCTCCTTTTATATCACATTTTATTAACGTTCATTATGATCGCAATCTTCTTTAAAATGTTTAGGTTATTTTAGGCCACGTTTAGCTTTTTGAAAAATCTAGAGCAATGCATAACCAATATTGAATAATTGGAGATATGTGCTAGTAATTTAAAAAAATGGTAAAACATTAAGTTTTTGTTTAATATTTCATATTTTTGGGACATATTCGGGGGGGGGGTATAAAAAATTTTTTATGACTTTTTACATGGGGGAGGAGAGGTGTAAAAAATTGGAAATATAATTTTTTATATTTATTTTAGTTTTAGAAGAAAAATGTCTATTTATTATTTTCTACTGTTCACCATTGGACAGTACCTTTGTTACTTATTCTAAGCGCATCTCAAAAATAATATTTAAAAACTAGGATGAAACACTTGTTAACCCCAGAAAAATATTAAATAGCTGTATGCTCTTTTATTTTGTCAAGATTTAAAGATTAAAAAAGCATATCCTTAAAAAAACTGGTTATTTCTACATTACGGGTATCGTCGAGAAAGAACCCTCCGCAAATTCTCAAAACCTGTCTCGTCGAACGCTGCACTGGACCACTTACAACATTTTCTCACGCTACTGACCACTGGCTATCTCGCGAGATAAAGGAAGAAATTCTTCCCCTTCACGAGAGCCACAGGGGTGAATATGGTACAGCCAGACACCGTCGCTCTATCATTGAAATGTACAATTTGATATTCTCAATGATAAATTTTGCTTTTTAAAATAATTTTAAGCTATTCAAAATTTAAACACTTATTTTTATCACGCATTTTAGAGGTGGACATACTGATTTTTCCAAAAATCTGAAGAACAAGAAGAACCGCACCCTAATTTTCGAAAATTCTGAAAAAATGCTTTAAAACCTCTTAAGAATGTTGAAAGGTCTTGAAATAATAATAAAAATTTTCTAAGATTCGTGCTAAAATTTTAAAACAATTTTTTAATAAAAAAATTAATTTTAAAATGATATTTATTAAGATTTCGAAACATTTCAGTGGATTAAAAAAAAATTGTAAAAAAAAATTTGGAAGATTCTAAGGCAATTTTTTTCAATCTTTGTTGATGTTTGCAGATTTCAAACAAAAAAATTAGAAGCTTTTTGAGAATCTTAAAAGGTTTTCAAGAGGATGAATCAATTTGCTTAAGATTTCTCGAAGTAATTAAAATAATTTCTCTTTTTTGAATTTATCTTAATTAAATATTTAGAAGCATTTTGAAACATTTTAAAAGATTTCTAAAATTACTGAAGAAGAACTTGCAAGATTTTGAGTGAATTTTTAAATTTTGGCACCATTTAAAAAAAATGTGAATAATTTTTTGAAATATTTAGAACTTCAGAAATAATTTCAAAAATAATTTAAAAGTTAAAAAGATTTCAAAATACTAAAACTCTTGTATTTTTATCACATATTTAAGAGATGGTAATACTGATTTTTCTTTAAATCTCAGGAACAAGAAGAACCGCACCCTAATTTTTGAAGATTCTAAAATAATGTTTTAAAGCTTCTCAAAGATGCTAAAAGGTTTCAAAATAATAAAATAATAATAATAAAATTTGAGAAAATCTAAAAAAAATTTTTTTAAGGAATCTAAAAGATTCTAAGGCAATTTTTGACCATTTTCATTAGTGCTTGCAGATTTCAAACAAAAAAATTACAATCTTTTTAAGAATTGTGAAAGGTTTCAAGAGTATAAAAAAATATTTTCAAAATTTCTGGGAAAAATTCAAATGATTTTTGTTTTGAAAAGTTTATTTTAAGTAAATATTTCAAAGTATTTCAAGACATTTTGAAACATTTTTTAAATTGTTGCAGAAGAATTTCAATGATTATAAAGCAACTTTTTGATTCTTGCAGTGGTTTTAAAAAATTTAAATAAATTTTTAAAGCTTAAGAATTTGAAATGACTTTAGATAATAAACAAATTCTTTTAAGATTTCCGAAAAAAGTGTTTTTGAATTTTCATTTTGTAAAATTGATTTTAAAAGAAATGTTAAGAAGATTTAAAAATACGTAAAAAAATTCTAGAAATGGTACGATCTATACTTTTATATTTTCAACGATTAATTTTGCTCTTTAAAAAAATTCTAAATTATTCAATATTTAAACTCTTTTATTTTCGTTGCGTATTTTAGAAGTGGTGATACTAATTTTTTTCAAAAATATGAAAAACAAGAAAAACAACACTCTAATTTAAATATCTGCAATTTATGTAAAATAGAAATCCGTAAAATTAAAAAATGACATTATTCTTTGAAATTGATTAAATTATATCGATAAATATATACCTGTAATTTAACTAGAAATGGCACAAAAACTATTTAGAACTGTTCTTTTTAAATTTCAGGATGTCACAGAGAATATTTTTCGCAATGAAAATACTAAATTTTAAAAAATGTAATGTTTCGTACATATTTATTCTAAGTATTTTCGCTGCAAAAAATTTCCATTATGACACACTTTTCCCACAACTAAAACACAGTAGTTTATGGAAAATTGCAAACTTTGAAAAAAAGTTGGAAAATATGCAAAAAAAGCGAATTATTATTGGCAATAGGACATTCTTATTATTTTAAAACTAAATCTAATTAAGTAACTATAATGATTAAAAAATAATTATTCAATGCAAACATAGTAAATGAACATAAATAAATGTTAATATTCATTAACAAAATAATAATTAACTATATTTTATTTAGCCCTTTAGTACTTTTGGTATGAAGAATGAATTAATTAATTAATTAAGAATCAAGAATTAAGAACAAATTTAAAGAATTAATTGATTAGGAATTAAGAATTAATTTTAAAAATTAATTAATCATTTAAGAATTAAGAATTAATTTCAAGAATTAATTAATAAAGAATTGATCAAAAGCCTCTATGATATATTTTTCCTAAAATTGAAACACAATAGTTGATGAAAAATTAAAGACTTGTAAAAAAGTTTGGAAATGTGCAAAAAACTAAATTCTTGCCAGAAATGGGACACTTTTATTATTTTAAAACTAAATATAGGTAACTATAATAACTAAAAAATAATGCATGTCTCTAACTTTAATGAAGAAGGTAAAAGAAAATGAATTATTGTCAATAGGACATATTAAAAATACAACGTAGACAATCGACATAGTAAATAAACATGAATAAATACAAAAACATAATAATTCACTTTGCCCTAATTTTTTCTAAAAAATTATGTGCATAAATTATTTTTAAATACAATTAAAAACTTTAAACCACAATAATTCTGCACTTTTGAACTTTTTTGAAATTCATGATTTCTTGTCGTCACCAGGTATTAACTTAATAAATTGAATTATTTTTGTCATATTTTTAATGAACGGAACAAAAAATTCTACATTTATATTTTACTGGAAAATATATTAAGGGATCATTTCAGAGATTTAATTGTATTGAAACTAAACATTTTTATGTTTCTTTTATAGAATTTCCGGCTTATTTTCTGATAAAACTGAAGTTATATCAGCGAATAAAAAAATTTGAATTTGAAAATTCGTACATTATAAAAATCAAAAATTCATTTTTTTACCTAAATCCACCTGGTGGGAAACTTACAAGGAGATTACCAGTTTGGATTTTTTTAAATCTCATAAATTCGATACCAAAAGTCTTATGTTTTGAAATGTTTATTTTTTTAGTTTTTATGTAATATTATGTAAATATAACATTTTTTTAAATTTTCAAATACAAAATTCAATTTTGAAATTTTTTGTCTTTCTTCGTGGATACTCGTTTCCTTTACTTTTTTGAAGATTTTCTTCTGGCTTTTATTTATTAAAATATTTTCTTATTCAATTTTCTTTTCAGATTTTGTAAAATTATGTAACTATAAAACTTTTTAACACTTGTTTTCAATACAAAATTTCCTATTTCAAATATTCATCTTTTTTCTATAAACTTATTTTTTCTGGGAATTTTTTTCGCATCTTTTAGTGTTCATGTTATTGAATGTGAGTGTGCAAGCGGTGTTTTGAACGAAATAATTATTCTGGTACCCATTTTGCAAAAATTTGTATATAATTCTTTTCTTTTTTTTTTGTAATTTGCATAATGAAAAATATTCGAATTCGTGTTTAAAATACTTAAATATAATTTTACACTCTTATTTGAAAATATAAACACTAAAAGATGCGATTAAATTAATAATATTCACAGAAAAAATACGTTTTCAGAATAAAAGATAAATGTTCGAGAAAGAGAATTTTGTATGCTTAAAAATGTTATATTCACATAATTTTACTAAATTTTAAATGGTAGTTAAATAAATAATCATTTAAATACACAAGAAAAAATTGAAAATGTTCGATTTTTTCAAAAAAAGGGGGGCTTTTGGCAAATTAATAGGCATCCAATGTGCTATAATTAAATGTTGACTTTTGATACCTAAAAGTTTAAAATTTAGGTTTCACTTCAAGCCATTTGGAAAATATCAATCGCATCTAATTCGTTTGTTAAAAATTGAAGAAAAAAAAACAATTTTATCACAAAAGTTATTATAATAATTTTCTGATTATATTTTCCAAAAATTTAAATTCTAGAATTTCAAAAACTTACAGAGATTGATTTACTCTGCAGTTAGATGACATCTTTACTGGTTTTTCGAAATATATCGTTTTTAATTGACCCAAGTATCATAGTAGAGATGATTTTGTAATCGGCATTAGGATTGGTAATATTTATTTTCGTTCTGCAATTGATTCTTTTAAAAATTTACCTGAAAATAAAAATTAGATTTTTAATATTTGTCCCGGTCGGACTCACCGAACTCGTCAGTAACTCATTGCGAATCGGTCCTGCTTTACACATTACATTTTATGATTGAAGGGTGCGCGGTCTAAACCTGTTAACTGCTTATGGTGTCTTATGGGAAATCCGTGTTTTTTCTCCAATCGCTTCAATTTACTCGTAGAATAGGACAGTAAGACAAATGTCAGTGTGTGTGCATTTAAGTGTATGTGTGTTTTAAAAGTTATTTGCGGCCACTTTCGTATCATCTTCGATGTTGTCTGCAGATCACTGTAAAGACAAAGGTGAGCGACGCGTATCGATAACTAACACTCAGGAAACTTTTGCAATAAAGTTTTTAAAATTTTTGCAAGCACATCTATTATCGGCATGTGATTCCCAACATTTTGACATATAAAACTTGCTCGCAGCTTAAAAAACAACGCAGAAAAAGGCACGTTGAAGCGCGGAAAGTGGTAGAACACTGAAGATAACAGGTTTAGACCGTTGGAGCCCTTGTAGAAAATATATGTATAGCTTTTACTTGTCATATAACGTTCGATTTTGAGTTAAATATTATAACACTAACGTGCATTATTTTTCTTTCGTAAATGAACAAAAAACATTTTATAGTTTGAAAAAATATTGAAAACTGCAAAAGTAACGATTTTCTTTCGCCGTGTAAAATTTCTGAAATGTCAGTTAACAGTTTTAGATCGCGGACCCTTCAATTATAAATGTAATGTGAACGTCAGAAATGATTTAAATGGCTTTAATAACGAGGCCGGTAAGTCAATCCGAGGCTAAACATAAACAATCTAATTTTTATTTTCAAAAAAATTGGTTTAAGAATTAATTGCAAAACAAAAATAAATGTTGCCGACCCTAATGCCAAGTAAAAAATCTTCTCAACAATTAATAATTCACTTATTTTTTGGTCAAAGAAATTTAAAGTCAAGCTTCCTCAACCTGTAAGATATGTAGGGTGGACAGAGAACCTGTCTCGACAGATTTTTATCTCGCTGTGCTGGACCATTTCTAATTCTCACGCTCCCTTGAATCATCTCGACTCTCGAGAGAGAACAGCAAAGAGGGGTTGGAAAGAGGGCAAAGTGAGGTCGTGGGGAGCATTCCAAGATGAAAATTTTATTATAATCGTGCGACTCCTGAGAACCGAAAACTGGTTCCACGTACTAGTCGTCAAAATCTAGGTCTTTTGGTCAGTATCAGGGATGCTGCGGTCGACAAAGCATTCCTTAAACTCCGCGTAAATTTAGACAGTCTCATAACCGTACTTACGTTTACAAAAAAAATTTTAAGTATCCTTAAAGTTAATCAATTAAGTTTTTTATTTTAAAAATTAATGACTTAGGAAAGTGTTTAGTATTTTTTATAACATATCAGGTACTGTCAACCGAGTCAAATCGCTACTCCGCGCTAGATAGTAGATATTTAAAGATTTCGAAAAAGGAAAATTATCAAGAATTTTCAAACTTTTCAAAAGAATAAAACCTTTTGCTTAAGATTCCTAGAAAAATGTTTAATGTGTTGTTAATATAGAAAAGTAACAAAAGATTCAAAACATTTACATTGATTTCCTAAAATTCCAAAATAGAAGTAGAAAATCTTAAAGCAAAACTTTATAATTTTGCAGGATTACAAAAATTTACAAGAACTCGAGGAGAAAATTATAAAAATACATTTCAAAAGAAAATTAAACAAATTTTTCAAAATTGTCGAAAAAGAATATGAAAGACTTCAAAGAACTTTTTCTAATTTTGCAGGACTTTAAAACAATTTTAGGAAAAATGTTTAAATTTAGGTTTTTGAATATTTGGAAATAAATTTTTAAAGATTTTGAAAGATTTCAAATTCATAAAAAAAATTTTAATATTCCTAGGAAATTTTTTAATGACTTTTTATTATAGAAGAGTGAAATAAACTCAAAACATTCAAATTGATTTTCTAAAATTTTGAAATAGAATGTAAAAAATTTTAAAGCAAAACTTTTCAATTTTGCAAGATTACAACTTTTTACAAAAAACTCAAAAAAAAGAATTCCAAGAAATTCATTTTAAAAGAAAATTGAAAAAGATTTCCATAATCATCGAAAAAGAATTTAGAAGACTTTAAAGCATATTTTATAATTTTGCAGGACTAAAAAAAAGTTTGGAAAAATTAAGAAAGGCAGATTTTCGAATATTTTGAAAGGGTGTTTTAAAGCTTTTTAAGGACTTTTAAAGATTTTTAAATAATACGAAAAAAATTTGTAAGATTCCTGGATACATTTTTTACTATTTTTTATTTTTTATAATTTATTTAAAATTCATTTTAATAGAAAATTAAAATAGATTTCCAAAATTGTCGAAAAATTCTGAAAGACTTTAAATAATTTTTTTTAACACTGCATGACTTTAAAAAATATGTTTAAAAAGTTTAAACATTTCAAAAGACATTAAAAATTTTCACAAGATTACAAATGTAATTTCAAATTTAAAAACGTTTCAAAGAGTTTCCAAAATTGTTGAAAAAGAATCTCCAAGATTTCAATGAAAATTTTTTTAAATTTTGCAGCATTTAAAAAAAATTTTTTTAATGGGAATTATTTAAAAAGATGTTTAAAAGTTTAGAAACAATTTTAAAAATAATTTTAAATTTAAAAGATTTCATAAAATTAAGAACAAAATCAAAGTGGGACGACTGAAAAATATCAAAAAATAAAATTCTTGACACTGAATTTATTGAAAAAAAAATATTTGAAATAGAGAATTACCGAAATCATAAAAAATTTTAGGCAATTATTCAGGACAATTTAAGATACCTAAATCTAAAAATGCTGATATAATAATAATATTTAAGTCAGTTTAAAATAAATTTTTGAATTTTTCAAAATATTTTAAATATTTTCAAAATTTGAAATATTTCCGAAAATTTATTAAATATTTTTTTATTTTTTGCAATTTTCTAATTAAGGAGTGAGTGTAAATGATTCCTCAATAATTAGACAAATTTTATGTCTCAAATACACCAGGGATTGAAAAAACTTTCAATTAGTATCATATAGAGGAAACTATGTAACTGGCTATTTAATTTTATGGAATGATTAAACCTATAAGCCTGTATTTATGCCGTTTTTAAAGCACATTGAGCACTTGAGTACAAAATGAACGAAATTTGATTTAAATATTTTGAATATTACAAAATTTGTTTAACAATATTTTTAATGATTTTTATGATTTAAATTATATAATTTTTAGGGCTAAAGTAAATTTTAGTCCTAAAAATGTTATAAGCATACGTCAATTTTTTGAATTTTTTGTTAAAAAAATGGATCAATCATGTTTTGTTTGCTTACTCTTTAATTTTCTTTAATATATTTTAAACTTACTAAAATTTTTCATAGAATTCGGGTGAAATCGTGTAAAATAAAAATAAAAATGAAAATTTTCTTCGGCATATCTGATATCTTAAAATATCTTTTTGAATTTTCTTAAAAAACTGAGACAACTTATATTTATATAACTTTAAAAACAAATTGATAAGACTACTATCATCCTTGTTCTCAGATCTCAGAATCTAATTTCGGGTCGTATTTAGGTGTTTAGAAATTTTATACAAATAAATAGTCATTTGAAATTTTTATTTTGTAATAAAAATAATTTTTCCCTCAAATCGAAAAACTTCGAAAATTAATCATGCTAATACTATTAGCTTAATATGTGAAAGTTTAAGTGATCGATGCACGTTGTACACACTTTTAGCACTATTAGTTTTTTACAAATTGTGCAATTCATTAAGCCCAAGACCAAATAAAACAATATAATTATTCAGCAATTAAGGATAAAAAATGGTTGTAGTAATACGGCCCGTTTGACGGTAAATCAAGCATCTTCAAGTAAGAAGGTATTTGCTATCTAATGTAAAAATATCGTAAATACGGTTAATTGCAGGACAGATCGGAGTATATCGACTAGGTAAATAATAGCGGCAGTAGTCGTTTCCTTTGCTTATGAAAATGGCAGGCACCGCGTTGAAATTCAATATAATATACGCCCGAAGGTACCGCCGGGCTTCTAGCAATATCATATTACGGCGCGCTCTGCGTTCGACGTTCGTCGTGGTCCAGTTTGAGGTTAGAATTATTGATCTAATATTCGAGGAAGCTAAGCCGGGTGTCTACGTCGAGCATGGACGTATCTTATACTTCAACCACCCAGTTCCGCCCAGAGCGGGCGTCCGCACCCCCAAAGCTTCACCCTGCTTAGCTCAAAGCCAAGCGTATATACCCCGAAA
>JAUELO010000347.1:4607177-4623097 GCA_032357855.1 Amphibolips quercusostensackenii
AATATTGGGAAATATATCTGTTCTTAAGGGCGTTGGAACCATGTCCTAACCTCAAGATGAATAGCCTCATTTTACTCCATAAATACTAGAATTAAGTCTTCGGTAAATACTTGGGGCCTACTCCTGTTTGGAATCAAGTCTGTGTTCGGAGTTAAAAAATGGCCAATTTTATTACTTTTTGTGTAAAATGATTTTTTTTTTATTCAAACCCGAACATTCGAAAAAATCGTTATACACAAAAAGTATTGAAATTATAGCGAATTTTTTACTCCAAATGTAAATTTCATTCGAAACAGGAGTAGGCCCTAAATATCTAACAAAGATAAGAAAAATGAAATTATGGACACAAACTTTTAGAATATCTTAATTTACGAAATTTTACACTGTTGGTAACGGTAAAAAAAACTGTGCCTACCAACAATAATTTATGGGAAAAATTAAAATGACTTAGGTTTTATTTTAAAAGCTCAAGTTTAAGTTTTGAAGATTTAAAAATATCTCGTAAAAAAAATCTGGAAGATTTTAAGACCGTTTTTTCATTTTGGCGGATTAAAATTTTTTTAAGAAAACTGAATTGTTTCAAAAGATACTTAAATGGTCCAGAAATTTAGGAAAGATTCGAAAATAATTAAAATTACGAGAATATTTCAAATAATTTAAAACAGTGTGTATATTTTTGCAGCTTTCGAAAAAATAAGCTTTTTAAGAATTTTGAAAAGTTTCAAGTGAATGACAAAAAAAAATTTTAATTCCGGGGAAAATTTTGAATGTTTTTCTTTGTTTTGAAAAGTGAATTGTAAGAGAAAGTTTAAGAAAGATTTTAAAGCAAAAATGTTCAATTTTGTAAAATTACAAAATTGTAGAAAAAATTGAAGTTATTTAAGAGATATTTAGGTGATTTGGTAAGATTTAAAAATAATTTAAAACTCGAAAAGCCATCAAAAACTTTAAGATAAAATGTAGATTTTTGAAGACTTAAAAAAAATAAGCTTTTTAAGAATTTTTGAAAGGTTTCAAGAGATTGTCCATTTTTTTCTAATTCCTGGAAAAATTTCAAATCATTTTTTTTGCTGAAAATTAATCTTAAAAGAAAATTAGAAAAGATTTCAAATCATTTCCTAAAATTTCGAAAAAAAATTAAGAGGAATTGAAAGCAAAATTTTTCAATTTTGCAAGATTATAAAATTAAAGAACAAATTTAAAACTTTAAAAGAATTTAAACCTTGAAAATCCAAATTAGAGTATAAGTTTTTCAAGATTTTGAATAAAAATTGCGAACCTTTTTAGAATTTCTGAAACGTTTTAAGAAAATAAACAACTTGTCTTGAAATTCTTGGGATAATTAAAAATTATTTTTTTATTTCTAAAAATTAATTTCTAAAGAAAATTTCAAAATATTGTGTAAATATTTAAGAAAATGTGGAACATATTAAGGCAATTTTTATTAATTTGGGGAGATTTTTCGAAATTTGTAGGGACAATTTGAGTCAGTTGAGATATGTACAATTACATTTTTCGTTGAAAGTTTATCTTTCTTGGTTGAAAATGTAACTATTTTGTTGAAAATTCGTCCTTTTTGGCAGAAACTTATTCTTTTTGGTAGAAAATTAATCTGTTTTGGTTGAGGATTTAACTATTTTGTTAAAAATTCGTCTTTTTTATATATTCAACTGTTTTTTCTTTTAAATTAAACTTTTTTTTATCAAAATATCAACTATTTCATATTTCGATGAGAATTCATATTTTTTTATTTGAAATTCAACTACTTGTTTAACAAATTTTTTAAATTATTTATCTTAAAATGTAATTAAGAAAATTTGTAATATAAATTTAAAAAAGTTTAATTAAATATAATAAATAATTTTGCAAGTTGACAAAATTTTAACTTTCACTGCACGCGGTAGCATATTCTAGTTTTGAATAGAATAATTTTGTAGATGTAATACGAACAATGTTTCTCATAGTTATTACGTACATTTATTAATTTCAGAGAATTTTCGCGTGATTCAAATAATGTTTTTTCATTATTTTCAAATAGATCGTATATTTAAAGAGAAACGGGGGAAAAGGGGAAGTTTTTCGAGAATAGGTGAAAGACGGAAATTTGAAATAAACGAGGAAACGCAGGGGGATAGGGAACTTACTGTGATCCCTGTTAATTTGTTAAAAAAGAGTAAACTTATTTGCTTTTGCGTTTTTAAATTAAAAATAAGAATTTAAATCAACGTCTAAAGTTCAGAGAACATGCGCCTCAAGCGAAAAAATATTTTTCCCTCGATTTTTTCTGAACTAAATGACTTTTTCTAATGAAGCTGTTCACGCCTCTGCAGTGCTTTTTGAAAAATAAGAATTGGATTTTTAATCACCGTACCAATCTGAAAAATATGCGCTTCCTCAAATTTTTGATGATACTTATAACATCGATAAAAAAGGCACATTGATAATTAATACAAATTTTGAAAAACAGTCTAAGTGCAATTTAGAGAAAAATATTTTGTCTTGAAAATATTTATTTAACTATTCAAAAGCTACGTTATTCTCATTCAACCTTTGTTGATTTTAATTCTCGAAAAATTCATAAAAAATCTATTTGTTTTCAGACCAGATGGAGTTGTCCTAAAAATCTTTCAAAAAATAATAATCAAAATAATATTATTGAAGATGTAATTTTAAATAAAAGCATTATTTTTAATGAAAAATTTTACATCTTACAAAAAAACTGTTAACCATTCTTTTTTGATTTGCCGTTTTTCTTACCATAGTTTCTTACTAATTTTGAAAAAATGATTAAATTTGAATAATATACGGCTTATTTTTTCGAGAAAAACATTATCTACAAGTCTACTGTTTCCAATTTTAAATGTAAATTTTTTTATGGCTGAAATCTTCAAAACAATTTTTTTTTTTTAAGAAAACATTTTTTAACAAATAACTTTATTTGCGTATTATATTACTTTATTATTTTATTATTTTCATCGAATAATATATTAATATTATAAAAGCAAATTAAAATGCAAAAACTGTTGGTGCATTAATTATTTTTCGTAAGTTTGAAACTCTTTTCAATTCTTAGGATCATTGAAAACTTTTTTTTTCCTTGAGTCATGTCTTATGAAAGAAAAAACATTCTTTTCCATAAAACAATTTTAAACTTACGAAAAATAATGATCGTAATATTAGTTTTTGTAATTAAGTTTTGTTTACTGTCGTCGCTTCTTATAAATTTTTTAAATGGTGGAATTTCAATAAATTATGGCTTATTTTTGTTTCGAAAACATTCCCTAGAACTGTAGCGTTACCATGTATGAAAATAAGTAAATAATCTTCAAATATAGGTATTTGTTTAACTTTAATAATTCGAGACAGCAGAGTTGTAGATGTTTTCCCTGCACAAATAAGCCCTAATTTATTAAAATTCAACCATTCTTCAAAAATTGGTAAACAGCGATAGTAGTAAAAAATCTAATTGCAAAAAAACATAGTTAAAATAAATGTTTTTTTGTAAGTTAAAAATTCTTTCCAATAAAAGTAATGTTCTTTATTTGAAATTACATCATCAGTAATATTATTTTGATTCTTAAAATCATAGAAAAACTATTTTTTCAGAGATCTGATTTTTGGCACAGCTACTTTAAGCGGCAGATTCAAGAAAATCTTCAAATTGCCCCTATAAATAATGTTTCACTGCAATAATGATTCTCAAAAATTGTCTTTTTTCAGGGAAATTCGAGAATCTTTGACTAAAGATGTCGCAGAACTCAAATCGAAATTACCCGATTTCGCACCCGGTCTTGCGATTGTGCAAGTTGGAGGAAGGGAAGATTCCAATGTTTATATTCGAATGAAGGTTAAGGCTGCAACAGAAATTGGAATTAAAGCTACTCATCTGAAATTGCCAAACACAACCACGGAAACCGAATTGATCAATAAACTCAACAATCTGAACAATGATCCTAACACTCATGGAATTATTGTTCAAATGCCGTTAGATAGTGTCAACAAGATAAATTCTCATCTAATTACAGATACTGTATCGCCTGATAAGGATGTTGATGGGTAAGTCTTATTTTCTGAAATTTGTTAACATCTTTGTTGAATAAATAAGTTTTTAATTTTTCATTTCTTGATGTATTATTCTTTCATTATTTCGAATTTCTTTAAATGTAATCATGCAAATCATTCTGCCTCTCACTTTATTTAATTGCAGAACTTATGCTAATCAAAAATATTTTCCATACTTGTTTTTTTAAATTAGATTGCTTAGAAATATTTTAAAGAAGTCTTATTTGTTATTAAAGAATTTGAGAGTTGACAAAATAATAAGAAATATTTCTAAAACTCTGACACAGAGATCACAGCCGTTTATTAGTTCAATTTTAAGTAAAAAAGAGGATTTTTTTCGAAAAAGTGAGATTTAAAGAAGATTTCTTTTATTATTAAAATTTGTCTGTTAAATATATTTTGATTCCTTTTTCTCATCAATTTTTTTTCTAGTGTATTCTTTTCAGTGCAGAATTCTGAGTTATTTAAAGTTTTTCTCTAAGTCAGATGGAAAAAAACAATATGAAAACACAAAAATAATTATTTGAAAAATCTATTTTTTCTGTTTTTGGTCTCTAGAACGCGTAAATTTGTTTCTAATGTGTTTTTATATTTATATTATATTTATTGCATTATTATATTAATTAATAATATTATATTAATACTATGAAATAAATATAAACATTTTTTTTAATGCGTAGTTTGCTAATATGTAAAACCAAGCCATAGAACTATCAATTCCAAATTAATTATACATTATCAGAGGATTCTAATAGAATTAGTTTGTTATGCATTATTTTCGATTTCCCAAATTTTGTTTCTACAACCACAACTAACATTCTTTTCTCTGATACGCCATTATAGTTATTTTAATACATTTTTTAAAAGTATTAAAAATGAGCCCAAATTCCTATATATTTATCGCAGGTTTCACAGTGTCTTTTTCACTTGGAAATTCAAAATTTTCGTTCATTTTTTTCTTTCTTGACTGATAAATCTTTGGTTAAACATTTAACTATTTGACTGAAAATGTATGGATCTTTTTGATATTTTTTTTTTTAGAAAATCAATTTTTTTGGTTAAAAATGCAACTGTTTGTTTAAAAATTAATCTGTTATGGTCGAGAATTCAACTATTTTATTGAAAATTTGTCTTTTTGGATGGATTCAATTGTTATTAGATAAATATGTTTCTAGTCTTTTGTTAAAATATCAACTATCACTTGGCTAAAAGTTGAACTACTTTGTTAAACCTTTTTTTTTTAACATTCGTAATTTCAGTTGAAAATTCAACTATCTGGTTGAAAATTCAGTTCTTCCATTTTTGGTTGAACATGGACATTTTTTAGTTACAAATTAAACTGTTTGGTTGAAAATTCAACTATTTTGTGGAAAAATTGTCTTTTGTCTTGAAAATTCAACAATTTGGTGGCATTTTTGTTTCTTTCTTGACTGATTCAACTGTTTTATTGAAAATTCGTCTTTTTTTTAAATATCAACTATTTCTTGGCTGAAAGTTAAACCACTTTGTTAAAAATTAATTCTTTTTTTTTTAAGATTCATCATTTTAGTTCTACAATTTTATTAAAAAATCATCTTTTTTGTATAAATTCAACTGTTTCTTATTTTTAATCAACATATCTTTTGTTTGAAGTATCAACTGCTACGTTTTTTGTTAAGAAGTCACCTTTTTTGGTTAAAATATCAGCTATTACATTTTTCATTGAAAATCCATACATTTTTGTTGAAACTTCAACTAATTGATGGAAAGTTAAACTACTTTTTTAAAATGAAGTGTCTCGCCGTCCCGAAATTCGGGATGACTAGTCCAATATTTTTCATACGCTTGGCTAGTCGTCCCGAAAATTCGGGACGACTAGCCCATACCCTTTTCCAAGTCCTCCAATTTTTCGGGACGACAAGACACAGCCAAACAAGAATAATATTTTTACGAAATAGTTGAATTTTTGAACCCAAAAAGTCGAATTTTTTCCAAAAAAGTTAAATTTTGTGACCAAAAAGGATGACGTTAAATTTTCCACCGAATAGTTGAATTTTTATCAAATAAAAATGAAATTTTTTGCTAAAACAGATCAATTTTTTATCAGATTGACAAATGTTCAAAAAAATCGTTAAATTCTTATCAAAAAAAGATTCAAGTTGGATTTTTTAAAATCAAAATATGAATTTTGAAACAAATAGTAAATTTTCTACAAAAATAGTTAAATTTTCTACCAAACAGTTAAATTTTGAACAAATATAAGTGACTTTTTAACAAAATTGTAAAAAAAAAAAATTCATTAATTAAAAAAAAAGGTTTCCGTTGTCTTTTCAGAACTAAAATATGAGTTTTTAACAACAAATAAATTTTTCACAAAGATAATTAAAATTCAACCCAAAAAAAAATCTTCAACAAAACAGTTTAATTTTTGAACAAATAATAAAATTTATAAAAAAAAACAATAATATTCGGAAGAAACGAATTGTATTTATTTATATTTCCCTGTTCAAATTGTTTTAGCTATCGGTAAATATTTGTACAAAATTTTTCACCGAAAGTTTAATAAAAAATTTATTCATATTGTTTCTGAATTAATTTTTCTAAAATTTTTTGTGCTTTCATTAAAACAATTTTTTAAATCTGTGAAATGTGAAAGTGATTAGTATAAATAAATAAAATAAAATAAATAAAATATAAATTGATTATTATTTAAGTGAATCAATTTATAAATGAAACTGATAATATAAAAGAAATAAAAACAATAAAACAAATTTAATTTGAAAGTATCTATGAGATGATTTTTTTTGTTGAAAAAATTAAAACATTTCCAGTGCAATTCTTTTTTTATAAAAAGTCGCAAGGTCGAATAAAAAATCATTTATTATAGAGAATTCAATTTAAAAAAAAACAATGTTCACATAAATTTCAATTAGATATTATAAAAATAAAATCATTAGTGCTTTTTATTTTGATGAATGGGAAAAAACACAACAATAAATAATTATTAGAGATTTGAATTTTTCAAAATGAAGCGCGTATTTTAGCATTAATTATATAACACCTTTGGAAAAAATTTATAACTCACTGTTTGTCACAAAATAATTTTTATTTGACAGGTCCTAATATTTAATCATTATTGTTGACAAGCAAAATTAAAATCTCAAATTTGTGTGAAGTTCATCATGACAATGTAGCAGATCACTGATGCAGTAAACATTAAAAGTAAATTAGGTAATGAGGATTGAGCAATGTTTTCGCTTGTCATCTTAGCTGCTTGATGAAAGGTAATTGAAATTAGAAGAATTATACTCAAATACAATATTTGAGATATATATTTCGTAAATTTTTGGTCGGAAATGTCAATTTTTGGATTCTTTTATTTTTTTTAAATAATAAAATTTTAAGTGAAGAGGCTTGTACGCAGACCCACCAGTAAAGAAGATTCAGGAAATTTTATTTGGTTGTCCAAAACTGAAAAACTAATTTTTAAAAAGCAACTTCTATCACCAAAAATATAACCTTAATAACAAAACATGTACTTAGCTTAAATATCAGCATATCAGAATTATATAACATTTTCGGACTCTCCAAAAGACTCAAGAATAAATTTAATTCAATTTTTTCTACTTTATCAAGTCCTGACGTTAAAAAACTACTATCATAAGAAAAGCTTAGAAAATAAGTGAAAAACAAACTTTTATCGAGGGTTCAAGCTTTTTTTTAAGAGAGTAAAAAGCTAAGAAATCACTTGTCCAAAAACAGCCCATAACACCAAAGCATACCCCTACCTAAAAAGTGCAAAATTAAACAAAACGAAAAAATTGTCAGAAGTTGTTACTTTTTTCACCTGCTGAGGGTTATTTTTTATATCATGTTCAAGTTTGAAATGAAATATAAAGCCTTTCAAAGGTAATTGTTTTAATTATTTATTGCAATGTGGAATTTTTCGGCTGTTTTAGCTTAAGGCAGCTAAGGGAGAGTTTGTTAAGAATGTTACGGTCTGTTTCTAGAATTTGTTAATTATTAGCTTCGAGTCAAAAATATCTGTCAGTTTCGCGAAGGTGACTGGTGTGATTATTTTCGAATCAAATTATTTTGTCGTTTTAATCAAAGGCAGCTGAGATAGAGTTTGCTCAAAAAGCTAACAGTGGTTTTTGGGAGTGGTTTTATATTATTGTTGGGTTTAAGATCTAGCATAGTCTCTCCGACTGACTCTTATGATAATTTGCAATTTTAAATTTTTTTCTGCTGTTTTAATTCAAGACAGATAAGATAGGGCTTGTTAAAATAGCTAGAGGTAGTTTTTTTGGTTTTTCATTATCATTGTGGGATTATCGATATCCATTAGAGTCCTCTGAAGCTGAATGAAATGTCTTAGCATCAGGGAGCAAAGGTGTGGTTTGTTTAAAGTACTAGGATTTTTTCTTATTTCTTATTAGCATTGTGGTGTTGAGAATATCTGATAATCTTGCAAAGGTATGTAATGATTTTCATTTAAAATTATTTTGCGTTCTGATTAAAGGCAACTGAGATGGAGTGCGTTCAATGTGCTAGGGGTGCTTTTGGGGTTCTGTTTGTTATCTTTTTTGGGTCGAGGCTAATGTAGTTTTAAGAAACTAAGTATGTTGATTATCTTCAATTAAAAAATTTTGTTTGTGTCATTTATAGATAGCTAAAATCGGGCTTATTAAAATTTCAAAGAGTGGTTTTATAGGTTTGTCAATTATTATTTTAGAGTTAAAAATATCTATCAAAGTCTTAAGAAGGTGACCAGTGTGATGGTTTTGTGTTAAAAACTTTTTATTGCTTCAATTAAAAGCTGCTGAAATGTCTCTTGTTAAAAATGCTGGAGGTGTTTTTTGAGCTTTGTTTTATATTGTTCTCGGGTCAAGGCTAATGCAGAGTCTTGAGAGGATTATCTTTAATTTGAAAGTTTTGTCTAATTTAGTTTGAAGCAGCTAAGCTGGAATTGTTAAAAGTGCAAGGGGTGGTTCTATAGGTTTGTAAACTATTATTATAGATTTAAAAATATCTATCAGAGTCTGAAGAAAGTGACCAGTGTGTTGGTTTTTGATTGAAAAGTTTTTTGTCGCTTCAATTGAAAGCTGCTGAAATGTGCTTCGTTAAATATGCTGGGGGTGTTTTTTGGTCTTTGTTTTATATCATTTCCGGGTCAAGGCTGATGTAGAGTCTTGAGAGGATTATCTTTAATTTGAAAGTTTTGTCTGTTTTAGTTTAGAGCAGCTAAGCTGGGATTGTTAAAAGTGCAAGGGGTGGTTTCATAGGTTTGTTAACTATTATTATAGATTAAAAAATATCTATTAGAGTCTTTCGAAGGTGACTGGTGTAGTGATTTTTAATTAAAAAATTTTTTGTTTGTTGCAATTAAAGGCAGCTGAAATAGAGTTTGTTTAAAGTGCTAAGGGTGTTTCTTGGATTTTGTTTCATACTTTTTTCAAGTCGAGGCTAATGTAGAGTCTTAAGAAGGTCTCTATGTTGATTATCCTTAATTTGAAAGTTTTTGCTGTTTCAGTTTAAGGCAGCAAAGATGGGTTTTGCTAAAAGTGCAAAGGGTGACTTCTTAGGTTCGTTAATCATTATTGTAGAGTTGAAAATATCTATTAAAGTCTTCAAAAGGTGACTGGTGTGATGATTTTCAAATAGTTTTTGTTTTATTTTGATTAAGGCAGCTGAGATAGGGTTTGTTAAAAATGCTAAGGGTGATTTATAGAAGTTGTATTATATTATTGTCCGGTTTGTGATCTAGTATAGTCTGGCAGTGGTGACTGTTTTGATTATTTGCAATTCCGATTTGTTTGTTTAGTGTTTTAGTTCAAGAAAGCTGAAATGTTTTTTTAAGTGCTATGGTTAGTTTATTGGGGTTGTTGTTTATGACTGTCAGGTTGGAGATATAATATTGAGTCTTCCAAAGGTGGTTGTTTTAATTTTTTTAGCTTGATTTTTTTTTAACATTTCTGTTTAGGACAGCTAAAACGAGGTTTTTTTACAAGGTTAAAAAGGTTTTGTTTGGGTGCTTTTTTATTACCATTATTTTTGGTTCAGGCTTGCCGTAAGAAGGTGACTGGTGTCGTGAGTTTTAATTAGAAATGTTTGTTCGTTTTAGGTCAAGGAAGCTGAGATGCGGTTTTTCAATAGTCCTAGGGGTGATTTTTTATGTGTATTTTCTTACATTATTGTCAATTTGGAGATCTATACTTAAGAGTCTTGCGTAAAATAATATGTTCATTATTTGCTATGAGAAACTATTTTGTCTGTTTTAGTTAAAGACAGGTGAGATAGTGTTTGTTAAAATTTCAACGTGCGTTTTTTCTATTTCATTATTATTGTTGTGTGATGATTTTCAATTGACAAATTTTTTTGTCGTTTTACTTGAAAGCTGCTAATCTAGGGTTTTTTGAAAATGCTAGGAGTGTTTTTGGCGAACTGTTTCTATATAGTTTTTGTGTTAAGTACTCGGGTGGTTTTTGGTGATTGTTTATTATTATTGTCAGGTTGCAGATATATTATAAAGTCTTGCAAAAGTAAACGTTTTGATTATTTGCAATATTACATAACTTTAACTGTTTTAGATTAAGGCAGCTAAGATAAGGTTTGTTGAAACTGCTCGGGGTTGTTTTTTTGGGGTTGCTAATTATTATTTTAGATTAAAAAGTAATAAACTATCTTGCGTAATGATTGTAATTGAAAAGTTTTTTTGGGCGTTTCAATTAAAGGCAGCTGAAATAGGGTTAGTTTAAAGTGCTAAGGTTGTTTTTTGGGGATTGTTATTCATCTGTTTGTGGTTGACGATATAATATAGAGTCTTGAGAAGGTGAGTATTTTGATCATTTGAAATTCGCAACTTTTGGCTGCTTTTGCTTAAGTCAGTTAAGATAACGCTTGTTGAAAGTTCAAAGATTGGCTTCTTAGGTTTTTTAAATATTATTTTATAGCTAAAAATATCTAGCATATTCTTCCAGAAGTAACTGGTACAATGATTTTTGTTAAAAAATTTTTTTGGTAATTTAAACTAAAGGCAGATGAGATGGTGTTACATAAAAATTCTAGGGCTCGTTTTTGGAGACTGTTTTATATTATTGTCGGTTTGAGGATTTCGTATTTTCTGGCAAAGGTAGCTGCTTCAATTCTTCACGACTTGAAATTTTTTGTCAATTTTTATTCAGGTCGGAAAAAATAGGGCTTATTAAAACAACTTGATGTGGTTTCTTTAGGTTCTTAATTATTATTATTATTAATATAAGGATAATTATACATATCAGAGTATTTTAAAGGTGATTGGACAAATAACTTTTCATTTAAAATTTTTTGATCGTTTCAATTGAACAGACTTGAGGTGAGCTCTGGTATGAGTGCTAGGAGGGTTTTTTGGCTTGCTTAATAAATTTTTTATAAAAAGTTTTATATATTAATCTATTAGGAATATCATGAAAAGTCTCAAGGAACTGAGTTTTTCGATTATTGCAAATTAAAATTTTGTTGTTGTTTTAGTTTCAAGCAGCTAAGATGGGGTTTGTTAAAAGTGTGAGGAGTGGCTTCTTAGGGTCGCTAATTATTATTTCAGAGTTTAAATATCGTTTGTAGTCTTGAAAACCTGACTGGTCTAATGAATTTTAATTACAACATTTATTTTGTTATTTAAACTAAAGGTAGCTGAGATAGGGTTATTTGAAAATTCTAGGGATGGTTTTTTGAAGATGTTTTATATCATTTTTTGTTTAGGGATCTAACATTTTCTGGCAAAGGTGACTGTTCCAGTTCTTTACAAATGAAAATTTTTGGGCTATTTTTAATTAAATCAGCTAAGCTAGAGTTTGTTAAAATAACTAGTAGTGGTTTGTTTAGGCTGTTTTTTATTATTACGAGGTTAATGATTTCTATTAGAGTCCTTTGATGGTGATTAGTGTAAAGATTCTCAATTAAATTTTTATTTTTATTTTGGTAATTTAATTGCAGGTACCTTAGATAGGGTTTTGTAACACTGCTCGGGGTGTTTTTTTGGGGATGTTGATTATTCTCTTTAGATTGAGGTTGTGATATAATGTCTTGAGGTGATTATTTTGACTATTTAAAATTTTTGATTTGTAGCTGCTTCATTTCGAAGAAGATAGAATTCTTTTAAAAGCTAGAGATGGTTTTTGGATGCTGTTTTATATTATTGCTAGGTTGAGGATCTAGTATAGTCTAGATGAGATGACTGTGTCAATAATTTTCAATTTTCATTCTTTTGTTTTCTCTTTTAGTTTAAAAAACAGCTCAGATTGATTTATAGGTGCTAAGGGTGGTTTACTAGGGCCGTAATATATCATGTTGAGGTTGAAGATATGATATTGAACCTTTCAATGGTGACTATAATAATTCTTTTTAGTTAAATTTTTTTTTCTATTTTTGTTTAAGTCAGCTAAGATGAGGCTTGTTCAAATTTCTAGGTGCAGTTTTTTTCGGGGTTTTTTACCATCATCGTAGGGTTAATGATATCCATTAGAGTCCTTTAAAGCTAACTGATGTGGTTTAGTTTAAGGCAGCGAAGGTTGGGCTTGATAAAAGTGCTAGTCGCGGTTTTTCAAAAACTTAATTATTATTTTAGGGTTGAGGATATCAAATAGAGTTTTTTATAAAAACTAGAATTGGTTTTTTAGCGTTTTATATATTATTTTTATTTATAGTTATCACATAGTATTATACAAAGGTGGCTGTTTTGATTACTACCTATCATAATTTTCTTGGTTGTTTTTGTTAAAGATAGTTTAGAGAAGGTTCTTCAAAAGTGCTGGGGGTGGTATGTTGGCATTGAATTATATTATAGTCGAGTTGTGGATATGACATGGTGCCTTCCAAAAATATGTGTTTTGAATATTCGCAAATTTGAAATTTTTTGGTGGTTTTTGTTTAAGGCAGCTAAGGTGAGGTTTATTAAAAGTACTAGGGGTGTTTTCCTCAGGAACTTGAATATCTTTTTTAAATTAGTAATATACTCTAAATTCTCAAAGAGGTGCCTATTTTGATTATTTGCAATATAAATTATTCAAGATGTTCAAGGCAGCGTAGGCAGGGTTTTGCTAAAAGTGCTAGGGGCTGTTTTTGGGACATTTGATCTTTACTTTGAATTTAAGCCTACCTATTGTGCTCAGTTTAAATCTGAAAAAAAAATTTTCATGTTAGAAATAACACATAGAATTTTGCGAAAGTATCTGTTTTGATTACTTCACACTTGCAACTTTTTTGGAAATTGTTGTTGAAGGCAGCTTAGACGAGGTTTCTTGAAAAAGCCAGGGGTAGTATTTTAGCGTCATTTCATTTCACAGTCCAGCTGCTGATATAATATACAGTATTTCTAAGATGTGTCTTTTGGTTATTTGCAATTTGAATTTTTTTTTAGTGGTTTTAGTTCAAGGCAGCTCAGGTAAAGCTTTTTGAAGGTGCTACAAGCTTTTTTAATGTTGTTGATTATTGCTGTGTGTTTAGGGATATCTTTTAAAGCCTTGCGAAGGTGATTGGTATGATAATATTAAATTTTGAAGTTTTTCGGTCGTTTCAGTTAAAGGCAGCTAAGATTTTTTAAAAATGCTGGTGATGGTCTTCTGACGTTGTTTTATATTATTGTTAGTTTAGCAATATATAACATAGAATCTCCCAAAGGTGACTATTTTGATCTTTTGCAACTTGCAATTTTTTGCTGTTTTAGTTTAAGGCAGGTAAGGTGGGGTTTTTACTGGGGGTTGTTTTAGGGTATTCTTGAATAATATTTTTGTGTGGAACATAAGACTTTGAGTTTTGCAAAGGTAAATTGTGTAACTATTTTTGATTCCAAAACATCTTGGTTGGCTGTTTGTCTGGTGAAACTTTAGATTTGTTTCCTTTCAAATTCTAGCGGTGGTTTCTCAGGATTCTTGAATATTATTATTAGCTTGGATATATAGCTTAAAGTTCTCTAAAATATATTTATCTAATTATTTATAATTTTGAAATATCCTGGCTTGCGTGAACACACTTAAAATTTGTTTGCTTAAAAATTCTATAGGATCTCATGATTGCAACTTTTTAAGAAAATAAAAGACATGCTATAATTGTATTATCAAAGAAAACTAAAAAGGGTCCCAACAAATTGTGGGGTAGGGGGTTGGGTGATAACAATTGATGTTCTTACTTTACATCAAAAATTAAAATCGTATCTTCATAATCAATTTTAATTTTGTATTTAGATTTTCAATCATATGAAGCATAAGACCAAAATCAATAATAATAATTATCTTTATTAATTCCCGGATGCGCAGGTCTACATTGACCTCGGTTTAGTTGACTCTTTCCCTTTTTTGCGTCTTTTTTTTTGTTTAATAACTATCTTCTATGATGCAATCGAAATAATTTTTGCAATACTTCCCCTCTTTGGCCAAAGTGGGGCAAGAAGGGGGTGTCGTCTAATCGCCTTAAAGGGCTAACTTACTATCTCTTTGGGAATCCCAATGATAAATGTATATTCTAGAATAAATAATACATTTTTTAAATAAATTTATAGGTGTATTTATCGGTATGCACATGTCATTGTTAAGCAACAGCTATAAATCGAAATTTATCCACTTCTTTGAGTATATAAGGTTCCTCCTTATCAAAGACGACCTTAATCATTTCATAACCAATCGAAGGTAACCAGAAAGTACACAAGAGGTGAGTGAAAGAAAATTTGCAAAATTTTCCCATATATTTTAATTTAAATTTTTTACTTTGACTTATAAGGTTCACTTGATTTTCTGAAAATAGTTTATAATTTTGAAGTACCGAAATTTCGGTTTCTGCGGCCACAGTTGTAGCTGGGTGCTATTTGGACCTACATTGTTATTTTTTTAAATATTTTTTTTTTTTTTTTTGTAAGGTTTATAGTTAAAGCCCTTATTGTGGTTTTTAAATTTATTTGAAAAAATAGTTTATAAATAATCTTTATTTCTTAAAATATTTTATTAGGACCTGATTAACGTCTGAATAGGCTAAGACAATTTGGAATTTTTTTTTGTTTTCAGTAGTGGAATAAACAAAAACAAAGAAAAGTAAGGAAATATTATTTATTGAAAATATTTTTATTTATTTTACAAAAAGCTAATAGAATAAAATATAAAATATACAATTATTTCGGTGCAAGTTTAATGAACCCTGCGAGCACCCAAATCATTTTTCAGATAACGAATTTTTTTCGGCCTGGTACCTTTTTTTTGGACGGCCAGCTTTTTTCATTTCAAAAGCTTTTTTAGGGTTGCTAGCTTTTCTCCAGCCTACAAAATTTTTTTGGGAGGTAACGAGAAAACAAAAATTACATGAAAATCAAATAATTCCGTGTTTGTTCTGTCAACAATCGTATCAAACGTACTAAGGACAACTACAAGGTTTTTTGTTAAATAATAATCAAAGAGAAATTAGCATAGATTAAAAAGGAGGTAACTTTCTTATCTGCAAGTTATTTCAGTCGATAGTTGATTATATAATAACCGTTTTTGCTTTCTCTGAGATAATTTTAATGTTCAGTCAACAAACTGGCAGAAAAGGCAAATAATTTTTATCAGTATAGTTGAGCAGAGAATTATTGCAATGCCCCTGAATCAGTGACACAGGAAGTCTATCAAATTAAGTATAGAACCGGTATAACCAATAAAATTTTTTTTACAATGGAAAAATGTTGAAACTTATTTTTGTAACTTGAAGATAAAATAGTTTATTAAGTAGTTTAAGGGTTTTGCAAATTTTAAATCAGGTAAAAATTAAAAGCAAAAAGTTTTACATCATTTGAAAAAAAATAGGTTCCATCGTTTTTTTTCTAAAATTAATATTTTTTTAGTATAATATAAAAATGTATAAGGGAAATCAGAAAATGC
>JAUELO010000347.1:4669421-4680645 GCA_032357855.1 Amphibolips quercusostensackenii
TCCCCCCCCCCCCCTGAGCTGTTAGGTAATTTAAATACGGTCCATTACCTTCACAATGTTCCAAAAACTGAATACACTCTTGTAATGTAGAATCTTTCAATACAACGAGCTGCTTCGCTAATTGTTCCAAAAGAGACAAAAAACATCTTTTAGCATAAAACCAAGTATCAGTTCCTAGTTTTTTATTATACGGCTCGAGACTCTTCATCACTCTTGATATACCGAATTCATAATTTCCTTTTGAACAATACAATGTACCGATTACCAAATTCACAATACACAAATGAAAAAGCTTTTTGTCTTGTTCCTCAAATGCTATAGTTTCCTCCTCTTTTTCTATCTTTTTCATCAATTCCTCAGCTTCTGTGTTTTGTGTCGTCATAATATAACTCACACACAGATTGGCCAAAACAACTGCGCTCACATCTAAAATCTACAATAATAGATAATTAAGATTATTTAGTTTTTACATTAGTTCTGAAATTAGTTCTAAGATTACTTAAATTTAAAATTTATACTCACGTTGTCGTATTTCTTTTTTACAATCGGTTCATAAAATCCAGTTGCTTCTTTAAATTTAGTTTCCTGCATGAAAAGAGTGTGAGCGACGTTTAGTTTCCAAACATCATGTTCATTGCAGAATTCAGAACTCTTTCGAAATATCTTCTCAACCTGGGTGTAATTTCCCAATTCCCAATATATTTTAGCTTGTGCCATCAATACTGGTATATAACGTTCCAAGGACTCTTCGTAATCATTGACAGCTTTTTTAACTGCATTATCGTCGTGATTTAATCTTGCCTCTTGCACTTGCTTTGTTGATTTTCTTAACGACTCTGTATGTTTATTCGCAAGGTCATCAAATTTTCGATATGCCTCTTCTGGCGACGTTTGCTGTGTAATCAATGCATCCAAAAAATCGTACATGTACTGAAATATATTTAAAAGCATTTTAGAGAATACTTTCTATACGAGGCGTTATCCACTCGACTTTAGAGTGTACACCGGATTTTAAAATTTCAAATATTTCAAACATTTCAAAAGATTGCATAAGGATTTCAAGTATTTAAAAAATTTCAAACATTACAGAAAGTTTACAACAAATTTTAAATGATTTTACAAAAATTGGGAAAATTTCGCAAAACTTTCAGAAAAATTTCAACACAATACGAAGTATTCACAGAAGATTTTGAATATTTCACAAAGATTTCGAGAGATTCATGGCGGAAATGTATTTTTACAATAAAATACAACAACTTACAATAAATTACAATAATATGCCAATTGTATTTTTTTGTAAAAATTACCATTTTCACATTGTTGTAATTGCTTGTGTTTTATTGGGAAAATACATGTTCAACAATTGATTTGAAAGCATTTAAAAAGATTTATGAAGATTTTATAAAGATTCCAAAGGATTTCACCAAAATTTCGAAGATTTCTAAAAAATCTCAGAATTTCAAATATTTCAAAAAGCGATTTCACGATTTCAAATATTTCACAAAGATTTCAAGAGATCCCTGGTGAAAATGCATTTTTACAATAAAATACAACAAATTACAATAAAATACAATAATATGCAACTTGTAATTTTTTGTAAACATTTTTTAATTGCCTACTTGTAAGCATTTTTAAGTGCTCGAATTCTACCAAAAACTTAAAAACTTAAAAAATATTTGAAAGGACTTCGCAAAATATTCAGAAAGATTTCAAAGGTTTCAAAGCATTCACAAATGATTTCAAATATTTCACAAAGATTTCGAGAGATCCTGGGTGAAAATTTATTTTTTAAATAAAATACAACAAACCACAATAAAGTACATTAGGCAAATTGTAATTTTTTGTAAAAATTAATAATTATATGATACCATTTTCAAAAGAGCCAAAATTCTATTAAAAACTGGTTGTTTCTAGTAGAATTAGTTTTGTATTTTTATAAAATTTTAAAGTTTTTTTTAATAGAATAGAAAATTATAAAAATAATTACTAGAAACTACAAGTATATTTACTCAAAATCGAAAACTTTAAAAAAAATTTACAAGTAATTACAAATATTTACAAAAATATACCATTTTTACTTTGTTTTGTACTTTGTTATAATTTTTTGTGAAAATACATTTCTGCACCAATCGATTTCAAATATTTCAAAAGTTTCAGAGATATTAATAAAAAATTTTTAGAATTTCACAAAAATTTCGAAGGTTTCAGAAAGAGTTCAAGGATCTCGCACAGATTTCAAAGATTTAAAAGTATTCACAAACGATTACAAACATTTCACCAAAATTTCGAAAGATTCCTGGTGGAAACTTATTTTTTAAATAAACCACAACAAATTATAATAAAGCGCAATAATATGCAACTTGTAATTTTTTGTAAACATTTTTTAATTACCTACTTGTAAACACTTTTAAGTGTTTAAATTCTACCAAAACCTTCTGGTTTCTAGTATTATAATTTTTGTAATTTTATACAATTTTTTTTTAAAAAATACCAGTTTTTGCTCAAATTTGCATGCTTTTAAAAATATTTACAAGTAATTATAAATTTTTACAAGAAATTACCATTTTTACACTGTTGCACTTTATTATGATTTATTGTGAAAATACATTTCCGTACCAATCGATTTCAAATAATTCAACTATTTCAGAAAGATTTCACAATTTAAAAAGATTTAATAAAACTTTGAAACATTTGAAAATAATATTCAAATTATATAAAATTCCATTCAAATGAGTTAATTTGCAAGTAAGTGTAACAATTTCTAATCAATATTTTTCTTAAATATTTAAAAGGCAAAGGTGCCTTTAGAAAAATTCCTAATTGACGGTCCTGTGCAGAAATGTTTACGATAAACGTCAAGGACTCTAACCTATAAAAACACTACAAATGTCAGAATTTTCGTCAGTAACTTCGCATAAAGTTATAAAACTTCGTATTAAATTGCAAAACCGGAAGTATGCAAAAATATACTGATAAAAAATGGCTACTTGTGAATTAAATCAAATATTTCTGGGAGAAGTAGCTTCCGTTCAGACTTATGGAGCTTTCGTTCGAATTCCAGGTTGTATTCAACAAGGCCTAGTTCATCGATCACAGGTATTTGTTTAATTGATTTAAGTCCTTAAAATATTTCTGATTCTATTCTTATTACTAAACATAATTAAAAACAAAATTTTTATGTCATCTTACATTAATTTATTATCTACTTTACGTTACGTGTTTTTTCTTAATTTGATCGCTGTATATTGTTCTCTTTAATTTCTAAGCGTTTCCTAGTTAAATTTGAATGTTGGACATTAAAGAAGAATTTAAATCTTGATTTATTCTAAATTTAATTTAATTATTATCATATACGTAGATCTCATGTAGATGAAATATTAAATAAATAAATTGTTTTCAATAAAATTACTATATGTACTGTATTAAATTCCATATGAAAAACTTTTCATTCCTAAGATTTCAAGTCAAAATATATTGCATTTTAAAACAAATAATTGAATTTTCAACCAAAAAAGATGAATTTTCAACCCAAAAAGACGAATTTTCAACCAAAGAGTTTAATTTTCAAGCTAAAAAATAGGCTTAAAAAAATTGAACTTTCAAACCGAAACAATGAAATTTCAACAAAAAAGCTCATCTGGAACCAAGAAACATTAATTTTTAATGAAAAAGTTAAATTTTCAAACAATAAGTTCAATTTACAACCAAATAGTTAAATTTGCACTTTACACAAAGATGAATTTTTAAACAAATTGTTGAATTTTCAAAAAAAAAGATGACTTCGAAAAAACATAACTTTTTAACAAAATCGCTGAATTTTTAACCAAACAGTTGAATATTCTACAAGAACAAAATTAATTATTAGCCAAATAGTTGCCTTTTCAACCTAAAGATGAATTTTCAACCAATTAGTCGAATTCTTCCACAAAAAATATTAAATTGCAGCAAAAAAGATTAAACTTAAAAAAAAAACAGTTGCATTTTGAACCAAATAATTGAATTTTCAAGCCAAGAAGACGAATTTTTTGAAAAGAAATTTAAATTTTTAATCCAAAAGAAAGAGATTTCTATCCAAAAAGACGAATTTTCAACGAAACAGTTTAATTGTCAAGCTAAAAAGTAGGCTTAAAAAAAATTGAACTTTCAAACCCGAAAAAATTAATTTTCACCAAAAAAGCTCATTTGCAACCAAGAAACATGAATTTTTGATCGAAAAGTTGAATTTTCAAACAATAAGTTCAATTTACAACCAAATAGTTAAATTTGTACCCTACACAAAGATGAAATTTTAACCAAGTTGTTGAATTTTCAAAAAAAAAAGATGAATTTTCGAAAAAACATAACTTTTTACCAAAGTCGTTGAATTTTCAACCTAAAGATGAATTTTCAACCAATTAGTCTAATTCTTCAACAAAAAATATTAAACTTCAACAAAAAAGATTAAACTTGAAAAAAACAGTTGCATTTTGAACCAAATAATTGAATTTTCAAGACAAGGAGACAAACTTTTTGTTGAAGAAATTTCAATTTTTGATCCAAAAGAAAGAATTTTCTGTCCAAAAGACGAATATTCAACAAAGCGGTTGAATTTTGGATAAAAAAAAAAGATGAAATCAAGTAGATGAATTTTCAAGCAAATAAGATTAATTCTCAACAAAAAATATAAAAGTTGATATTTCAAGCGAAGAAAAATTTCAATTTTTAATAAAAAACAGTCGATTGTAACCAGAAAAAGATTACTTTCAAAGAAAAAATGTAATATTTGAAAGATCACTTTTCTATCAAAAGAGATGAATTTTCATCAAAGAAAGATTTTTTATTCAAGAAAGAAAAAAATCTGCAACAAATTGTAGAATTTCCAAGTCAAATAGGTGAATTCTACACAAAACAGTTTAATTTTCTGCCTGTGAATATGAATTTTCAAAGAAGTTGAATTTTTAACCAAAGAGATGGATCTTTAACTAATAAAATGAATGTTAAACAAAGTAGTTCAAGTTTTAACCAAGTTTGAATTTTCAATCAAGAAGATTAATTTTCTACCAAAAGCAAATTGACAACAAAATACATAAATTTTCAACCAAATCGTTGAATTTTCTTCCAAGAAAGATTTTTCAGACAGGAAAAGAAAATTCAACCAAATTTATAAATTTTTATCCCACTTTGATATTGGTACTTTATTTTGTATTAATTTTTTTTGTCATTTACTTGAATAAATGTTTCATTTCAATAAATGTATATTATTACAATTCATAATATGCACTGATATTGAAACAGATGAATTTTTATTGTCTTGTTTTTATAATTTAAAAAAGTGCGCATCCTATAAAAAACAATTTTGATAATTAAAAATTTATTGCACCTTTTGTCGTTTTTCCAAAAAATCAATTTGTTTATTTTCAATGTTATTTTTTACGGTTTAAACAAAAAATACGCATCCTACCAAAAAAAATTAATAAAAAATTTTTAGATCTTTTTTGGGTGAACAACTTTTGTTTATCACTTTTTTTCATACCTTGTGTCGCTTTTCCACAATTTATTAAAAAAATTTAATGTAATTTTTTGCGATTAAAACAAAAACTACGACCCTATCAAAAAATGAATCATAACAAATTTGTAGATCTTTTCTGGGTCCACAATTTTTGTCAATTCATATTTTTTTTGTAGCTTGTGTCATTTGTCCAAAAATTTTTATTTTTATTTTTGATGACTAGAACAAAAACTACACTTTACATAAAAAATAATTAATAACAAATTTTCAGATCTTTTTTGGATGAACAACTTTTTCTATTATTTTTTGTTTGTACGTTGCGTCGTTTTTCAAAAAATTGTATCTCTTTATTTTTTAATGTTATTTTACACGATTAAAACAAAAACTACGTATCCTGTAAAAAAAAAAAGAATAATAACGAATTTGTAGCTCACTTTTGGGTAAAGAACTTTTGTTTATTTATTTTTTTCTTATCTTGTGTCGTTTGTCCAAAAATTTCATTTTTTTATTTTTAATACTGATTTTTTAGGAATAAAACAAAAACTACACATCCCATCAAAAAGTAATTAATACAAATTTGTAGATCTTTTTTAGGTGCAAAATTTTTTTGATCTTTTTTCAAATCTTGTATAGTTTGACCGCAAAATGAAATTTTTTATTTTTCATTATATTTTGTGCGATCAAAATTTGAATTTTCGATTTTTCAAGAAAATTCAAAAAGTTGTTATGGTAAAATTGTATGGCTTTCAAAAAGAAACGTCTTTCGACTTTTTTCATATCGTGCGTTGTTTGGCCTAAAATTTTGATTTTAGTTTTTTTTTTATTTTGAAAATGCTAAACTTGGGTCATTTTTTTTTATCGAAAAAAGTCATAATGATAAATCGTTTGACCTTCCAAGCACTCCGAATAGGCGTGCATAGAATTTTTATGTTTGAAAAAAATGGTTTCAACCATTTTGAAAATGCTCTCACTTTTTGAATTTTTATTTAAAATAGATGGATAACGAACTTTACTTTCAGTTTCCGACATTTAGCAAGTGTACCAAAGGCCTGTCTAATAGATCAGTTCTTTTAAAAGTTATCGTGCTCACAGACATACATGCATACAGACCGACATACAATAACAAGATACAATAACATTTCATTTAACAAAATTTTACGCCTAAATTATATATACAAATTTTCTTAGAACCACGTCACGCTACGATGCGTACTTTTGTTTCAAATCGTAAAAAATAACATTGAAAATAAACAAATCAAATTTATGGGAAAACGACACAAGTTGCAATAAAATGTTTCATAAGAAAATTGTTTATTTTTTATATAGTATGTGCACTTTTCTTAAATTACAAAAACAAGACAATGAAATAGATATGTTTCAATACCAGCGCATATTATGAATTGTAATAATATAAATTTATTAAAATGATACATTTTTCAGGGTAGCTAAGAATAAAATTTAATGCAAAGTTAGAAACAAATAATAAAGTAATCGAGGTTCAGAAATAAATGTAATATACATTTGATATAATAGTGTTGAACATAATCAAGAAAAGTTCACATTTTAGACAAAATCGAGTGCGAAGCACGAGATATGTGATGAGAATATGTTCGTTAAAGCCGAAGGAGCTTTACCAAAAGAGAATTCACAATCACCAAATTACAGTTTTCCATGCTTTGACCTTTAATTTTAAAAGGTCTGTGCACAAATGTAAAATACAAACACCAAACGCGTAGCGCGAGATGAATTTTTATCCAATCCAATCTGTAAATTCGTTCGAAAGTTAGCGTGCTATAGAATAAAAATCTACAGACACACAGCCTGACGCACATTCAGGCATCAATTTTCATCACAGCATTTATGCATATTTACCAGTTTCAGAGAATTTCCCGTGTAATTCACATATTGTATTTTCAAATATCGTACATTTCTAGAGAAATGGGGAGGGGAATTTGAAATAAGGGAGAAACTTATTGGAATAGGGGAAAGGCTGTAATCCCTGTTATTGTTTTTTTTTTTTTTTATAAAGACGCATATTTTCTTATCTCTTCTTTAATTCGCATTAATCATATCCACAGATAAGTACAGCTCACGTAGATGACGTGGCGGATGTACTGCAACGAGGAGAACATGTCTGGTGTAAAATAATAAATGTGGGAGACGATGGAAAGATTGGACTTTCCATGAAGCATGTGAATCAAGGCAATGGTACGGACTTGGATCCCAACGGAGTAAAACAGCAACTGGACGATCAGAGAAGAAAGACATTCGTTCCCAGAGAGCGACAAGCTATTACACTAGACGCCGTTCTAGATACTACTTGTAAGAAATGTGGTACCGTGGGACACTTGGCAAAAGACTGTTTTATGCCTGCCGACGGCAAAAGGTATGCACTTATACCAGAAATCGAAGATGAACCTGCGACTGTTCTCAATGTCCAAGCAACCACAGAAAAGAAGCACAAATCCAAAAAGATTAAGAAAAAGAAGAAAAAGTCCTCACACAAACACGATTCTGACTCTGAAAGCGATGATTCTAAAGAGGACAGAAAGATGAAGAAGAGAAAAAAGCATTCCAAGGATCACAAACGAAAAAAGAAGCGCGATAGCAGTTTAAGCGAGAGCGACTTAGATTCAGATTCAAAGCCAAAGAAGAAGAAACCTGGTACCGGAGAGTCTTCAGAGCGACACTCTAAAAAGTGTAAGCGTTCTAAGTCTAAGTACTCAGATTAATTCTATAAATTTCTAAATTCATCATGTAAAATTTTTGATCAAATAAATGTTTTTGACATATTTGTCTTTTTGTGTTCAAGTTTGACAATTTTGTGTGTCGTAGGCATTTAGAAATCTTAAGCAGTCAGCCGACTGCCTAGGCATTCAGCCGACTGCCAGCGTTCAGATGAATTTGGTATACAATTTTTACCTGGCGTTCAAGTGCCTGGTTTATTCAAGCATTTATGAGAATACTCAATCATTCTTCTACACGCCTGACGCGTTTTAGGCAATTAGGAGAAACCAAACGTAGGGCATTAAAACACACATTAAGTGGCTACTTAACATTTTATTGTTATATTGATGTTCATCTAATTAAATAAGTAAACTTTTCAAAATAATAGGAATATCTATTTAAAGTTCATGGCTTCAAAGGTAAACATTTTATTTTTATTTGGCAATTCGGTTACGGAAAAAATTAAATAGCTAAATTTACAATTCAAAATGCATCATTTGAACTCTAAACGCATTTTTTGTAATATATAGAAAATATTACAACATAAAATAGCTGCGTTTACGATTTTTCTTGCACAACTTACAATTTGAAATAGTAAAATTTATTAAATTCCAGGAAAAAGGTGTGTTTAGAGTCCAGATGATGCATGTTAAATGATAAATTTAGCTATTGACTAAAAAAATAAATAATTATTCTTTAATTTAAAGTAGATAATTTCTTGCGATTGTATTAATAATTATTAATTATTAATTATTTAATTTCTATGAATGATTTTTCATAATTTTTTGATTTAATGATAACAGTCTTTGGAGTCGGTTAAGAATTGATCTTTTTTGGTTAAAATTTTTATTATTTGGTTCAGAATTGAATTACTTTGTTGAAAATTCAACAATTCGTTTAAAAAGTCATACTTTTTGGTTGAAAATTCAACAATTTTGTTAAAAAATCGTCTTTTTGACTTGAAAATTTAACAATTTTATTGACATTTCTTTTTCTTGACTAAACAAAGTTTTTGGTTGGAAATTTATCTCTTTCTGTAGAAATGTCATCTACGTCTGAGTAAAAATTAATCCGTTTCGGTTGAAAATTATTATTTTGTTTGCTTGTTAAAAATTAAAACGTTTTGTAGAAAATCTGTATTTTTGTCTCGAAAATTCAAAAATTTTGTAGAAAATTTAAGTAATGGATTGAAAATGTATGCATTTTGTTGAAAATTCATCTTCTTTTGGTGTAAAATCAATTTTTTGGTTACAAATTCAAATTGTTAGTTAAAAATTAATCATTTTTAGTTAAGGATTCAATTAATTTGTTGAACGCTCATTCTTGTGGTTAAATCAAAATATTTTTATTTTATTTTGAACTAAAATATTTTTTTTAATATCAACTATTACATTCTGCCTTAAAAATCCATATTTTTAGAATTTTTTGGTTGAAAATTAACTTTTTTGTTGAAAATTCATATTGTGGGGTTGAAAATTCATCTGGTTTATAGAAAACTCGTCTTTTTCGCTTGGAAATTCAACTATTTGGTACAAAAGTAAACTGTTTTGTGGAGAATTCTTTTTTATATTGAAAATTTATTCTCTTAAATGAAAATTTAACTACACTATTTTCGGTTAAAATTAATCTTTCTTAGTTTGAAAATTCCACTCTTTAGTTAAAAACTTTAAAAACCTAGCATCAAATCCATTGTTCAAACTATTTAGTTGAAAATTTTTGTAATTCGTTGAAAACTCGTTTTTTTTTGTACGAAAAGTAATCTTCTTTGTTGAAAATTCAACTATTTAGTTAAAAATTCGTGTATTTTTGTTGAAAATTCGTATTTTTTTTGTAGAAAATTAATGTTTGGTGTTGAAAGTTCGTTTTCTTTTCGATAAAAATTAAGTTTGTAAATGAAAATTAAACTATTTTATTGAATATTTAACTGATTGGTTGAAAATGAACTTTTCTGGTTGAAAATTCATATTCTCGGATTGAAAATAATAATATATTTTCCACCTTCAAAGGAGAGACCGGCAATTGTCTATTTTAGTTTTGGTTAATAATTTTTTAGATCAAAACTCATTACCTGAGTATTATTATTTGCCAGAATAGTAATATATAATTTTTTGCACTTTTCGAGAAAATCGACTTTGAAATATCCGCTACAAGACAGTAGAATTTGGGGAAACATACTTCAAATCGACGCGGCGGGTAGTTCAGGCAGTAGCACTTCGGCTTTATAGCCAAAAGGTTGCGTGTTCAATTCTCGCTGACTAACCTTTTTTACATTTTATTTTTTATTTATTAAAATATTAATATAATTTTCTTCAATAATCTTTTTAAATCATGCTAATAATAAGTTTTGTATTTTATTTTTTAACTTTATCATGTTTTTCACAGATTCATTTTCTATGAATTTTATTAATTCTTGAGCATTATTTTATTAAATAAACTATGAGTTTTTATAAGAACACACCTTTTTTTTAGTTTTTCCATTAACTATTTTTTGCTTAAAAAACCTCGATCATACTTCTAATTTCAAACATAATTGAAACCAGGACCCAACCTCAAAACTGAATTACTTAATTTTACTCTATAAATACTACAATTCCATCTTTCTTTTTAGATAATTAGGGTCTATTGCTGTTATGAATCGAATCTGTATTCGGAGTAAAAAATTGGCTAATTTCAATAGTTTTTGTGTAAGAGGTTTCTTTTACTCTAACCCGAGCATAAAAAAACCGTTTAACACAAACGCGATTGAAATTAGCCGATTCTTTACTCCGAATACAGATTTGATTCAAAACAGGAATAGGTCCTAATTATCTAAAAAATATATAATTCTAGTATTTATGGAGTAAAATAAAATAATTAAATTTTGAGGTTGGGTCCTGGTTTCAATGCCTTTATCGGTTTACAGTATTTTAAATTCTTCAATTTTTAACGGTGAAAATCACAGTGATTTTTTGGTACAAAAATCACATTTTTCAGTACAAAATCTATCCAATTACTTTGAATGTCACTTAA
>JAUELO010000347.1:4722461-4733781 GCA_032357855.1 Amphibolips quercusostensackenii
TTGTTTTTGAAAAATTGCGCTGGGGCACATGCAAGAGCTCTCAATGACCCCTTAATTCCTGTGAAAGAAAAAAGTTGATATAAAAAATATTTCTACCATGGTACTGCTAGCTTTACGTAACGCTGTCAGTACCATGCTTTTTTTTTAATGCAGAGCCTAAAATTTGGCTTTTGGGTATTATATGAGCCCTAAATGAGACCTTGATTATAGCATAGGGCATACATTGTTTGGGCAAGGTGATACCAATCTAATTATTTTTTACTGAATATACCGATTTCTGGCGTAAAACGCCATCAGACCTAAAATTGTTAAAAAGTTGTGAATCTTCTTTGCAATGTATTTTTTGATTTTTTTTTTTTTTAGTTTTGTTTCAAATAACCGAGTCCTTGTGAAAAACGCGAACATAACTTGAAACTGATCAACAATTGAAAATCTTGTTCAAACTATAATTATTTTTGCTTTAAAATACCAATTTTTGGTGTAAAGCGCTAAAGTAACATAAAGTTGTTGAAAACCAATGAAACTTTAAAATTCATATTAAAAATTCTTAAAAAAAAAAAATTCCAGTAGAAAGCGCTAATATATATCATTATAATATTTTAAAGAATTTATTAGATAATTTGAAAGTTTTTATTTAACCGCACAAAAGTATCAAAAAGCACAAGTGTTTCTCAGTTCGCATACTTTTTTCTATGGTTTATCTTCTTAAAAGGGATTATTTGTAGATTTAATTTTCAAAATTAAAAAATTTTAATATAAAAGAACTTCAAGTAATGATAGGATTAGATAGGATTTTTTTCAGATAGGAAATGTCTCAAAACTAAACCCATTATAAATTTAAATAATTACACAATTATACATTTAAAGTTTAAACTGTTCAAAATTTGATTGTTATAGATTGAAGCTCTTTTAAAATATACAATAATTATAAACTAAACATGCATTTAAGATTTAAATTTGTAAACTTCAAACTTCTTAGATACAAATGCTCTTTAAAACGTTTAAAAATGAAAAACGTTAAATTAATCTATTAAAGTCATTCGATTTTTAATTATACCTTATCGATAGTTTTCAAAATTAAACGATTTCCAATTAAGGAACACGAAAGTTAGGAGTTTTTAATTTTAATTAAACTCTTGTGTTACATTCAAGATAGAAAAAGTTTTAAAACCAATTTTATTTAAAACTAACACTGTTAAATTTGAAATATTTTAATATCAACCATTTTAATTTTGGAACACTGAAAACTAAATGATTTTAGAATTGGGCTTGCAAACTGAAAATGACCAGCGTTTAAACCTTCAAAATAGAACAATTTTAGACTAAAAATGTATTCAAACTTTAACAAAATACTTGAATTTTCGGCCAAAAACGATTAATTTTTTACAAAAAGAGTTCAATTTTCAAGCTAAAAAGTGGAGTTTTTTAGAAAACAGTTGAATTTTCAACAAAAAAGTTAATTTTCAACCAAGAAAGATGTATTTCAAGCATAAAAACTATAATTTTTCTACCAAAAATATGACTTCTACCAAGAAAGGTGAATTTCTAATCAATCCAAAATTTAATAGTAGATTTTTCAACTAAAAAGAATTAACTTTCAACAAGAAATAGCTGGATTTTCTTATTAGGTTCTATTGATTCCAGAGCTAGAGTATACCAGAAGACTTTAAAAAAGTCGCCTGAGTTGCATAAAATTACAGGGAAAGTCGTTATTTGTTTAGTTATTTGTTTAGAAATATAGAGTACATAATTCTTATTGTTTTTCAAATATTCTTTGCAAACTGACAATAAATTTTAATGTTACAATAATTTTTTAATAAGACATTCAGCTTGAAAATTTTTTAATCTGGCTTTAAAACGCATTTCTTTCTTTACTGTTAAACTTGTCAACTTGAATTATTTTTAAATGATAAAAGTTTATAATTTATGTACATTAATTTTGAACCCCAGGAGCATTCATTTTGAAAATTTTAAACTTAAAATTACTCAACAATTATGGCTCTCAAAACAGATAATATTGGGTGGTTTTTCACGACAATAGGGGATAATAGAAGCATAATAAAAAAAAAAATAAAACTGGCATATATTCAAAATATTGAATTCAATATGAAAATCTTTAAAATCCTAAGATTTCACCTCGAAATATATTGCATTTTCAACAAAGTAGTCGAATTGTCAACCAAAGGAGACGAATTTTCAACCTAAAGACGAATTTTTAACAAGAAAGTTGAGTTTTTAAGTTGAAAAGTCGAATAATTTAGTAGATAGTTGACTTTTAAACTTGAAAAGTAGAATTTTCAATCAAAAAAGGTGAATTTTCAATCGAATAATTGATTTTTTTTTTAATAATAATTTGTAACAAAACAGTTGCATTAATAACCAAATAGTTGTTTACTTTCAAGCAAAAAAAGACGCATTTTTAACAAAGTAATTGAAGTTTAAGCCAAGTAGTTGAACTTGCAACCTATACAGGTTAATTTTTAACCAAATAGTGGAACTTTAATCAAAAAAGGTTTAAATTCAACCATCTAGTTGCATTTTCAAGTAAAAAGAAACAAGTTTTTAAAAGCCTATTGAATTGCCAATCTGAAAAGTTTAAATTTTGACTAAAAAGATGACTTTTAACAAAATAATATTGAATTTTCAACCAAATAGCCGAATATGAAATAAGATTAAATTTAAATAAATTTTCAAATAAAAAAAAATATACCTTAAACAGAAACACTCGCATTTTTAACCAAATTGTTGAATTTTCAAGAGAAATAAAACAAATTAAAACAAAACAGTTGCATAATCAACCTGAAAATATGAATATTAAAAAAAAATTATTTTCAGCAAAGACAGATGAATTTTCAACCAAATAGTTAAATTTCCAACCATAAACTATTACCTTTTCGCCATAAAAGATGAATTTTTAATCCATCAGGACGAAGTTCTTATCTAAAAATGCGAAAGTTCAAATAATCAGTTTAAATTTTGACTAAAAAGATGACTTTCAAACAAAATAATCGAATTTCCAACTAAATGGTTAGATATGAAATAAGATTAAATTTAAATTTAAATAAAATTTTAAATAAAAAAAATTTAACCTTAACCAAAAAGTTAAAACTTTAACCAAATAATTGAATGTCAAGCCAAAGAGGAACTTTTTAGAAGACAGTTGAATTATCAATCTGAAATTTCAAATTTCCAATAAATAGATCGTTTTCAACCAAGAAAGAAGAATGTTTAACCAAATAGTTAAATTAAAAATAAACAACAATTTTTTAACCAAAAAGTTGCATTTACAACAAAACAGTTGACCGTCAATCAAAAAAGATGAATGTTCAACAAAAAAGATGCATTTTTAACCAAATAGTTGAAGTTTCATGCGAAAAAGGCGATTGTTCAACAAAACAGTTAAACTTTTTGCAAAAAAGGATAAATTTTTAACAAAACAGTTGAATTTTATTAATTCAGTTCGCATTTAAGACAAAAAACGATAAGTTTTTTGAAAACAGGGGGAAAAAGATCAATTTGAAAAAAAAAACGGGGATAGGGGAAAGTGTGAAGACTGTAATGGAATTTGAAATTAATCGGTTTTAAACGATTTCGACAAAAACTGTCAAAATGTTAATTAACAATAAAATAATTAACTATCTTGAAATTAAAAAAAAAATAAATAAATAAAACTTTGAATACGGTTCATGAAATTAGAAATTGTTCAATTTCAAACGCTATTATTAAAAATTTTCTAAGTATAAAGCTCTAATGCGAAATTATTGAATTGAAACTAAGTATAGCGAACTTCTGAGAAGAACTGTAAAATTTAATTAGTCGCATTTTTCTTGCATTTTTTCAAAAAAGTCGAAATAGTTACACGATCTGAACCTTGACTTCAGTTTGCATTCAAGCGAAAAAAAAGGAGGAAAAGGGAAAAAGGGAAGTTTCTTGAAAAAATGGAAATAAAGAAAAATTCTTTAAAAAGGAGAAAAGAGATGCATAATGGAAAGACTGTGAAGTCTGCAATTTAAAATTTGAAGTTCTTAAAACTGTACAATTCCAATTGAACTCGTCCAAACTCGCATAATTTATATATTTGATATCCTAGGCTTTTAATTTCCACCCTGAAATAATATCTTAATTTTCTTTGACGGCAAACCCGGTTGATTATTGTCAAAAGCAGGTTTATTTTTTTATTTCAAAAAATAAAAAAGACAAAAAATGACATTTTATTTCACAAATAATCTCAAATATTTTTACTCCAGATGCAATCAGGTTATGCCAACACGTGCAACTCGCACACAAGCATAAAATAGAAAGAGCAGACTAGGCAGAAATTTACTGCATTTCAGCATGTCTTGCGTAAGAGAATAGTTCTCTAGTCGAGAAAATTAAAAAATAACTTGTGAAAAAAATCAATATCTCGTTACTTGGATAAATAAATTTTAGGTTTTAATTTTAATTTACAAGAAAGGATAAGATTGGAGGGGGGGGGGGGAATTAAACCTACTCGAGTTCAAAATACATTCAATCCATCAAATGAATGAAATAACTTTAAAAACGGTTCTCTATAGAAGAGTCTAAAATTCCTAGAGTGTTTCAATTCCATTGGTGAGTCCACGTTTCCCGCCATGGAGAAAATCAATATGTAAAACAGGAATTTGAATAATTCAACAGATAATTTTACTTACATTTTCCTCGGTTCTGTCATGATTTCAAGGCGTCGGCTCTGCTGAAGACGATAATTTTGCTTCCTTTTAGAGTTTTTCACTTTTCACTGATTATTTCCAAGCGATGATGTGAAAAACAACAGATATTTCTCGAACACAATGGACGAGAATCGACCAAATTTTGGAACTGCATGTAAATAAAAGATTGCATGGAGCGTTTACTAAACACTTTTATCTTAAAGAGAGGAACTGTCCAAGAGAAAACATGTATTATTCTCGTAAACTAAGTTTTATATCGCGGAGAAGTGATAACCCGTTTTGCAGTTTGTTGAAGTTCACGACATGCAGACAATTATCAGACCAACGTGACGTCGCCCCCGGCGAAAGTAACCTCGATTTTCTCGCGAAACCGACACGCGAATAAACAGATTTTCGATATCACGGAATGGTTTGGGATATTTTTAGTGAAATCGTTAACTTAGAAGATTTTCACCTCCCTCACACTCTTTTTCTACGAACTTATCTATCCGGTCCAGCAACTGTCATCGATTGTTGATGTGAATTTTAGGTCAATGCGGAGACGACTGCCGCCATCTTCCAGCGTGCAATAGCCGTTTGGTAATTATTCTGCTGATAAAGCAGACTTCAAACATTTATCGACAATTTCGAAAATTTAAAAATAGATAATCAATTTTAATGTAACTTCTCGCAAATCCAAACTATGGTAAATTGAATTATACATTTTTTAAGTACATATTTTAGATGAGAATCTATTTAAATTTAGCTCTGCTCGAAGGGTCAAGGTTGATATCCACCTGCAGGGTGGCCGTTTTATAAAAAAAAACTTCCATGGAACAATTTTAAATTAAATGCAGTTAATCTGAAGAAAATTTAAAGTTTATAAATTGTACGATTCAAATATTAAGATTCACTTTAAAGTGTATAAATCCACGTTATCCAATTTCAAGTTGGAAAAATAAAAAATTGAACGATTAAATTTTTTTCAACTGAACACTCTTTAAATTAAAAGTTAAATTATTTTTACTTTAAGTAGTTTAAAGTCAATAACTGTTCAATTGTTATTTATACAACACAATTCATTTTTCTTTTGAAATGTTTTGTAATATTCACTTGAAATTATTTTTTCAAAGTAAAAAATAATTTAACATTTTTTCAGGAATATTAGGAATTTTTTTTTATTATCTAAACACCTTTCAAAATCCTTAAATACCTTCAAAATTTTATTTCAAAACCTACATTTTGCAATAAATGTTTTGAAATTTTTTCAAATTTTAAATTATATTTGATATTTTTCAAAACTACTGAATATTTTTTTAAATGATTCGAATTTTTACTGAATTTTTTTTAAATTTCAGATCTTTCCAGATTTCAGAATGTTTTCGGATTCTTTTTTTACAATTTTGAAAATCTTTTCAAAAATTCTTTAAAAATTGATTTATCAAAATAAATAATGATTTCCAATTTTCCTAGGAATCTGAACAAAATTTTGTTATCATTTTGAAACCCTTCAAAATTCTTAAAAAGCTTCTACATTTTTTGTTCGAAATCCGCACAAATCTATAGTTTGTTAAAAAAATTTCTAAATCTTAAATTTTTAATCATTTTTTATATATTTTTAAAACTTCTAAATAGCTCTTCAACTTAATCGAATTTCTTCTAAATCAATAAATGTTCAATTGTCCTTTATACATAAAAATTCATCAATTTCATTTACAGTCAAACTTGAATTCGTGCCCGGTTTTGGGACTGACGGTGGACAACAATAAAAGTCCATCGAACGTAAACAGTCAGGGGCGTGTGCACCATTTTCAGAGTATTTTTCTATGTAGTGAAAACTATTTTCAAAATCTTTTTTTGAAATACGGAGACAAGGGTAAACTAAATATTTAACGTAAATGAGGAGGAAAGTTTGCTGTTACACGTTAAAATAAATACTTTTCCTGCTTGCGTACTTAAAACATATGCGGACCGTTGAGGATCTCGTTCAATATAAGAGCTTTCTCTTGAATAATCGGTCCGGATACTGAATCAGCTCTGTCGCTCTCTTGCTTAAACCATTCGAATACAGCAGTACCCAAAAACGCATCACTATTTTGCAACAAAACACTTGACAGTTTGTAGTTAAAATACGCTGCTGTTGGTCGTAGAAGGAAGATAGGTTGGGTAGCTACGACAGCGCCTCCAATTTGGAACTAATGGTAAGGAATTTGAATTTCAATTAAATATTAACAAGAAATCTTATAGTAAATAATACATTTTAAACCGTAGTATAACGTTTTTGATTAAAATAATTAATATTGACTGCTCTTTTTCATTAAAATTGCTGCAATAACTTCGAAATACACTTGAGTTTGCGTGTCAAGTGGCGATCTTGTAAAGGTCAAAGAAGTACTCCACAGGCACATTCGATCGCACGAAATTAGTTTGTTGGATCATTGCACGAAATAATCCAATCGATCCGACAGTTTTGAAGCATCGGAGCCCCACTGCTGATCGATGTGATCTCGCTATCGTGCTTGTTCGCTATGCAAACGTGTGTGCTCTTCCCGCTTGAGAGTGAACTGCGACGCAACATCGTGATGCAGTTACCCAGCCAGGCCGTTAAGGTACAGCGCTTTATTGCTACGCTCCTGTTTTTTTACGCTTGACTCACCACGAACGACCTCCCCTTTCGGACCCGGGGCTCCTCTCATCCGAGAACGCAGCGGGGCGTCACTTCCCGGAAGGCACCAATCCAGGGGACAAGAATTCAAATTCCAGTGTACAAATAAAAATTTTTGAAATAGAACAATTAAAACTGTAACGTTCAAAGTTTAAATTTAACTCATTCAAATTTAAATGGTTCAAGGCTTTCTATTTTTCAACTAATTCTGTTTTAAATTGTTGAGTTTTGAATATTTGACTTAAAATTACTCTTTTTAATTAATTCAAATATTGGTAATAATCGAGCTAAAAATTAAATAATCGCTCTCTTTTTTAATTAAAAAATTTCAAATTGAATGAGTTAAAACTGTAATATTTTAAACTGAAAAAATATTTAAATAAAACGTGAAATTTAATAAAAGCGTTTAAATATGAATTTATTAATTAGAAGTTATTTTTAAACTAAAAAAGTTGATAAGGTTTCAATCGAACGTTTACATTTAGACAACACTCATATCTCGTAATTTGGCCGGCTTCGGGGGTAGACGGCCAACTACTATCGGGTGCTATTAAAATCCAGTTTGGACCGGATTGAAAGCGATGAGCGAGTAGTCTTATGGAAACAATCAAAACGGATGGCCTTCAGTGTAGGCCGTGTCAAGGAACGCACAGGGAGGGGGAGGGGGGCAAGACCAGACAAGCGTGAACCTCGGTGAAGCCGACCAATTAATAAGCGGCCGTTTTACGCGAGATTCGTGTACTAAGCTTTCATAATTGAAACAGGTAAGTTCGTAACGACGAAATTCATAAATTGTAACACAACTATTTTGTAGAAAATTGGTCTTTTTGGCTTGAAAATGCAACAATTTGGTTGAAAATTAACTTTACTGTTAAAAATTTGTAATTCAGGGTTTAAAATTCAACTGTTATGTTGAAAAATCGTCTTTTCGACTTGAAAAATCAACACTTTGTTTGAAATTTTTGTTTCTGCTTCAACTTTTTTTTTAATCTTTTTTTTTTTTAACTCAACCTAACTGTTAAAAATTAGTCTTTTTGATTTGAAAATAAAATTTAAAAAAAATTAAATTTCTTTTTTGTTGAAAGTTCAACATTTTTGGTACAAAATTAAACTAATTGGTTAAAAATGAACTTTTTTGTTGAAGATTAAACCGCTTTATAAAAAATACTTCTTTTCATTTTACAAATCCAACACTTTGGTTGAAAATTAACTTTACTATTGAAAATTCATAATTTAGGGTTGAAAATTCAACTGCTTTGTAGCAAATTCGTCTTTTTGACTTGAAAATTCACCAATGTCATTTAAAAAAATTTTCTCTCCTTACTGAAAAACATTTATCAATTTTTTTTAATTCAAATATACTGCTGAAAATTCATCTTTTTGATTTGAAAATACAACGATTTGGTAGAAAATTCGTTTTGGGTTGGAAATTCAACAAATTTGGTATTTAATTCAACTATTTAGTTAAAACTGAACTTTTTTGTTGAATATTCATATCCTCGAGCTGGAAATTCAACTTTTTTAAAGAAAATTCGTCGGCTTGGCTTGAAAATTTACCAATTTGGTTAACACATTTTTTCCTTCTTAACTGAAAAATATGTACATATTTTTCTTTTAATTTAACTTATTGTTGAAAATTCATCTTTTTGGATTGAAAATTTGTAATTTGGAATTGAAAATTGAACTGTTTTATAGAAAATTCATCTTTTTGACATGAAAATACAACAATATCGTGGAAAATTAACTTTACTGTTTAAAATTTATAATTTGGGGTTGAAAATTTAACTGTTTTGTAGAAAATTCATCTTTTTGGTTTGAAAATACAAAAATCTAGTAGAAAATTCAACAATTTGGTTAAAAATTAACTTTAATGTTGAACACGCGTAGTTTCTTTCGTGACACAAAAATCTTCTTTTTTTTAATTCAACTGTTTTATTGAAAATTTGTCTTTTTGGCTTGAAAATTCATGTTTTTTGCTTGAAAATGCAACCGTTTGGTTAAAAAATAATCTGCTTTTTTAGGATTCAACTATTTTAGTAAAAATTCAGCTGGATTTCGATGAATTCAACTGTATTTAATTTTAAATTAAAATATTTTTTGGTTAAAATATCAACTTTTACATTTTTCGTTGAGAATTCATATTTTTTGGTTGAAAGTTCACCTACTTGGTTAAAAGTTAAACAACTTTATTAAAAATTCATTTTTTGTTTAAAGATTCGCCACTTTAGTTGAAAATTGATCTTTCTGGTCGAAAATTCGTCTTTTTTGTAGAAAATTAATCTTCTTGGATCAAAATTAATCTTTTTATTAAAATGGAATACTTGTACTTGAAATACTAGGAATTTGATGCGTTTTAATATGAAATTAATATTAGTACAAACACTCATTTCAAATTGGTTTCATCAAAAAGAATCTCTTTCAAAACGTCTTGTTTTCTGTCATGAATTTTTGTTTATGATTCTTAAAACATTAATCGAAACCTTATAAAAAAAGAAAAATTAGAACAAAATTCTCGATATTAAGTTTTTGAGGAGGTTTTTTAACTTTAAGGGGGGAGGGGAAGGGATTAGGTATTAATGAAAATTGGAAAAGGGCAGTAAAAATGAAGGTGGTCCAGGGCAGCCCAGCTTTGTCCGTGACTTACGCGAAATAGAAGGAAAAGCGTTTTAAAAAATATGAACTAAAGATACAAGAGAACTTTATTGACGTTAAGAAAATTTCAAACTCTCTTATTCCGAGAGCATCGAAGCCCATTTGTCGATATTTTTAAATAATTTCTAACTAGGCAGCCTTTTAACTGCACTTATAGTGGCTGCTTCAACATGCAGTGCCCTCGAAATTCCTGAAAAAAATCTGCAAGTCCCACTGGATTATACTTGATCGAGAAAAGCGCGAATCGTCGATGGATTTCTTGACGAGTGTGACACTGATGTATAATACAAAAAGGAAATTAAAAAGTGCACATATCGTATTCGCGATTAGAATCTTTTTCGCCTAGTTCCCTTATTTATAGTTCCATGATACTATTGAAAAAATAAGATGATTTACAAGATAAAGAAGCTACTCCACGTCAAATGATCAAATCATTGAGTGAAGTTTTCAATCTTATGACGTATATAAGTGTCTCCATGAAGTATAAAAGTCAAGGTTACTTTTTAAAATGGGATTAACGACGTCCTACTTTGGACCAGCCATCATCTTCTGGTTCAGCAATATCTTTCCTGTAACAAGTTAAATTAATAGTTTAAAAAAATGATACACCAATACTTGGCATGAAGGAAGAACATGCAATGAGTAAAATCCAAGATTTTTTAATACCATTGAAATATGCTTAACTTGTATTAATTACGCTTTTAAATAAACATTGTGTCTTACAAACGTAACCTAGCAGAATCATATAAATCGGAGATTTCTATTCTAAAATCTAAGAAATTTAATCAGAAAAGTTATGGAAGTGTAGCAGGTTCTTTCCAAAAGTAAAAAAAAAAAAAATAACTAAAAACAAACAACCGATTAATATATAAAACAGGGATCAGTGCGGATCAGTAGTACGATTTTAGGTTCTTTTCGAAAAAAATTTTACGAAAAAAGGGAGTTGAAGAGAGATTTCATTTATTCTCAAAAAATATTTATAGCTAAAAGTAGAGGCCTTTTCTTTAGCAAGTTTTCTAGCTATTTTTATGTTTAAACTTTTTTCAGCTATTTTTGAAAAAAAAATGGCTACTGGAGAACCCTACTTTCTTTACTTTTGTTACCTCAAACGTATATGAAGATGGTTTCCTTATAAAGTTAATTCTTTTCAGTTAAAAAGTCTACCATTATATTTTATGTTGAGAATTCATCTCATCTGCAGGTTTCGGACTCACTTCAAAGATAAAAAATAGTGTAAATAGTATCGCATATTTGAACAAAATAATGTCAAAATGGTGTCATAACATTTTAAAAGTATTAAACTTATGTGTAATCCGAAATTAAAAGTGTACAG
>JAUELO010000347.1:4861568-4874948 GCA_032357855.1 Amphibolips quercusostensackenii
AAAAAAATTAAAAATCGATGAAGAATTGTGACCTACAGGTTATTTTGAACATCGTTTTTTCATTTCGCCCCACTGTGCAATCTTAGGAAAATTATATGTGTATAACCTCTAAAAAGAAGTAAGCAAATAAAATAAACAATAAATTGTTATTGAAAATTTTTATTTTGTATTAAAAATTATGTTGTCCCTCAAACCGAAAAACTACAAACGCGCGTTGCTTGCAATTGAAATTGTTGTTCTGAAAGTTTCGTGATGAAAAAAAATTCTAATTGATGCATTTTACTTCTTTATCTCAACTTTATCATGAATCGCAACTTTAAGGGTGTTTATAGCCATCTTAGAAATTCTTTTTTATAACGAAAAAAGTTTGAGGGTCACATGGCAACCTGATAAATAATGTTCTGCATTGCTCAATATGGCATAGTTAAAATTGTTATATTTTTAAATTAAAAACTTTAAAAAGTCTAACTTTCGGCATAAAAACCTCCATAGAGACCTCTAAATATTTTTTTCAATCTGACGAAAATACGGAATAATTTTCTTACCAAACAAAAGAAATTTCCATTTCAAAATATTATAGAAATCTAAAAAAAGAGTTGCATGATGCAGCCTTATATAACATATTATCTTCTCTTATCATTTTCAATTATTCTACTTTTATCTAAGTTACTCTATCATCAGAATCATTTTTTTCAGAGTTAGTGAAGTTAAGATAAAATTTCTAGCACGTAAACGTGAAAGTGTAATTTATTAACAGTCGGCTTTGATTTATGCAGCAAAAACGTAATGCAGTGTTGTAACAAACAAAGGAATCTTTGTCTAATCTATCAAAGTTTGCGCTCTGCTAACAAATCGATTCTGCTTTACTTCAATGCCCCTCTTTTCCTTCTTTTTCACTTTTTTTTCTTTTCCTGATGACAATATTTCTAAGAACAAAATTGTCAACTATTAATGAGGAATTTAGGCCACGTAAAACATCAAAGAAGTTAAATAATTATATGCAATTGGTTATTTTGTATATAGGACCTGAATTATACCCTACTGCCAAACACTCTTTCTTATCAGATATTTCTGCACAAAAAATCTAAGTCAATATTAAAGTAATATAACACAAATTATACACATTCAAAGAAAGAAGTCAGTGACATAAACGGAAAAAGCTTTTTTTCACAGTTTCCTGGATATTTGTGGGAGAAGTGGATTTTATGTCGTTTGTTCCATTAGCCAACAAAAAAGGAACAGTATTTTCGCTACATTTGTGATAAAATAATATTTTAGATACTCCATGCTTTTTGAAAGACAATATATAATATATTAAAAAACATAATAGTTGTTAAGAATGTTTGATTACTTAAGTTAGCTTAGTTATTAACGGCAATGCAAATAATAAATATGTTGTCCCTATTCATATTATTTCGAATGAAGTACCATCAAGTTGGAAATATTTTTATAAAGAATACATAATGACGCACGCATCACGCATTGCAATGGGGGAAACATGCTTATTATATGAAAAAAGTATCGAATTTTGATCTACGTTATGGAATCGATAATAAAGACACATTAGGAAAAAAATTATTTTGGATTTTGCATACAAATTATCGTCGTCGTCTTGAAATAATAGCGATTTGTGATTACTCTTTAATGTAATTTATATTTTAAAGTATTTATCTAAATCAATTTTTATTAAATACTTCATATTCAAATTACAAAACAATTAATATGAAATAATAAATCTTTAAATAATATCCTACTTCACAAACGTCAAATTTTAGGATTAGAAATCACTTTGTTTTAGAAATCTTCATAAGCTTTAATAGTTCTTTTTTGTATTCAACTAATGTTAGTATTATTTTGCTTCAAAATTCCGTATACGTTTATTTTTGAGAAATTATGTTTTCAAGATTATGATAACAAACAAAATATAGTTGAACAAAATTACTTTTTATTTTTTCAAACTTGTGGTCTTTCAAAACATAAATAATTATTGATGAGAATAAGCGACATTTTCAAATATAATCAAAACTATGAACAGAACTCTGAAGAGTAAAATAATAAGCTTTAAATCAATAATGTTAATATTTATTATTTATAAATTTTGTAACAACCTGCTAAGTGCTTGTATTCAAGCTTCAAGCAAATATTGTAAAGATGTAATTAAACTATTCACTAGTTAAGAATGAACAATAAATCACGAATATAATTATTTTCTTGTAATATCAATCTACTTTATTAATTTTAAATCTTGAGTATTCTGACACTGGCTTTTCTTTTTTTTTACAGTCTTCTTACCCTTAACAATAATCGCAATATCGTTGTATATAATAATAATTATGTATGTTTTGAAAGACCAATTAAAAAAATGTATAGTAATTCTGTTTACCTCAATCGCGTTTGTTATCGTATCATCTTAAAAACATCTTTTTTAAAATGAAATTGATAGAAATTGAAACAATAGATCATTTGTATTTGTTAAATAATTCAAAAATATATTACGTCGAAAAAGGCGGCAAAAGGATGTAGAAAACGACGACATTGTCGACCCTAAAGTTTGACGTTCTTTTTTATGTCGGTTAGCGTACACATTTTTTTTATAACATTGAAAGAGAGTGAGCAAAGCACCTTTTTCTATCGATTTTTAATCCACTATTTCCCTAGTAAAGCATGAGGGAAATTGCAAATTTCAAACACACGGAAGTTTAATTTGATTTAAAAAAATAGTAGTGATTTAAAAAAATGACAGTGCTGGTTGAACAACAACCTCAAATTTCTTTTGATTTATTAAAGTAATCCTTTAAATGCTGGAAGTTGGAAGACTGGTACGATTGATTTATATGCAAAATACGAGAGTCATCCCAAAACAGCAAAGTACTACACGTGGGAGTATTGATGTCACGTCAAATATCTATCAGTCAAAAATGATGAAAATCATAAATTGTCTATGACATTTTCGAATTCCGATTTATGTGTTGGACAGTGATTCGCCTATAATTTCGATTAAACTAGCTCCATCGAAATAGCGATTCATTAAATTTATACGACTATTTATCTAATCAAAAGCAGAGTTTTTAATGAATAAATCCACCACAAAATAATCTATTAACAATCATTTTAAAAGCAAAAACAATATTATGTGGTGCAGCTAGAAAATACCGATTTCAAAATTCCCTGACTTTTCCCAGACCAATTTTCCATTTTCCCTGACCGACCTAAATTTTTGTTTCAGCTGTAAAAACAGTCTTTCACCTAGGAGATCAATTATGTTCGTGCAAAAAAAGTTATTTTTTTTTAATTTATTTTTACCACTTTTAGTTACAACAGCCGTGCAGAATTTAATAAGAGATTATCAAAATAAGTGAATTTCTAACAAAACAAAAAATCAATTTCTAGGGCAAATTGATTAGTGACTTTTTCAGTTAAAAAAATTATTTTTCAGCTAAAAACCGATTTTTTAACCAAATAAATGAATTTTTACCTAAAATGATAAATATTCAAGTAAAAGCAAACAATGAATTTTTAACTAAACAGTTGCATTTTTAACCGAAAAGAAGAAATTTATTTTTAAAAAGTATAATTTTTCATAAAAAAATGGAATAGTTATATTTTTAGTTAAAGAAATAAAGAATGAAGAATTTGCAACAAAACAGTTGAATGTTCGTCTAAAACTGGTGAATGTTTAACTGAAAATAGAATAGGTAAATTTTCTGATAAGAAAAATATTAACAGTAAAAAATTAGTTTTTAGTAAAAAAATTAATTTTTAATCAAGTAAAATAAGTTTTCAACAAAACAGTTCAATTAAAAAAAAAGTGTTTTAACTAAAATGATAAATCATCAATTAAAAAAATGAATTTTTAAACAAATAGTTAAAGTTTTAACCCAAAAGATGAAATTTCTATGAAAAAAGATAATTTTTCTATAAAAAATGGAATAGTCATCATTTCAGTTAAAGATATTAAATTTTAACTAAAATGATGACCCTTCAACCAAAAAAGATGAATTCCTTACCAAAAAAGACAATTTTTCAGCAACACACATGAATTTTCGACCAAAAAGGATACCAAAAAGGATAACTAAAATGATGAATTATCAACCAAAAAAATGAATTTTTAACCAATTAGGTTCATTTTCAATGAAGTAGTTGAATATTCAAGCAGGAAATATGAGTTACCAATGACAAATGTAATAGTTGATATTTAAACTAAAAAAATATTTGAATTTTAAACAAAATACGAATGAAAATTTCAAATTAAAAATATTTCAATTTTGAATAAAAAATAGTTGAATTCAAACAAAAACGACAAATTTGTAATAGAATAGTTAAATCTTGGAGCAAAGCAGATTAATTTTCATTTTTCAATTAAACAGTTGTGATTTTTAACCAAAAAAGATGCAGTTTCTACTAAAATTCCCTGACTTTCTGGAATTCCCTGACCTGTAGCAACCCTGTTCAAACCATCTTTGTTATAGATAAACTTTTGAATCATGACAAATTCTAATGATAGTAACCTGCAATCAGTTGGTAATTGAAATTGATTGAATTTTGAATTGCAATTTTGAGATTTGAGATAAAATCGTGCATATAGGTGGAGGATAATTAATTCAATGTGCATAATATTTTAAGCCTGATTGTGATCAGGTTGATTCTAATTATTTCCACTGATTGATTTAGCGTGCAGTGGCGTGTACGTAGTATATGCAGAGTACTGAGTAGTGAATCGAGATCGCGCAGTAGTTACGACCGGCTTTGGTCAGGCATCCAGTTGAAAACGGTGTGTTTGACACGCAGTCAGTGCGACATCGTTTTCAACTAACCGACAGCCAAACAATTTGTACGAACAGGATTGTGTGATTTCAATCCTGGGTGCAGGCGCATTTTATTTTATTATTTACTTTTGTTTTAACGCCCTTTTCGAAAAAATGTACCTTCATTCAATACCAATTTTCTTTTCCAAACAAATCCATTCCAAAAATAAAAAATTTTGTTTTACTTACTTTTTCTTTCTATCTAGAGTAGGCACCACAAATTGGAATTAATAATCCAGAATGTGCTGTTCATAATCCTCTGTATTTCTTGACGAATTTGGATATTTGGTTGTAGAAAGGCTCAGCATTACATTTTGAAAAACTTGCCTAACTTCGAGTTTTCACCTTTATTCTGTATACAATAATATATAAACTAAAGGGACAAAATTAGTAATTTCAAAAATATGATTATTTTTCTTCTGGATCATGCCGAAATACGTCATTTGCATGATTTATCATAGAAGTTAAATATTTTGCAACGAATGATTGGTATAAGTTAAAAAGTTAAAGTTTTCTTTAAAGGTATTTTCCAACTCGAATCACATCGTTATTGTTTTATTGTTAAAAAAAAATTTCTATAAGTAAGTTTCCTTAATGTCTGTCTTCGCGTAGAAAACAAATATTATTAATTATAATATTATCTGCCAGCTATGTAAGTTTACCAAAAAATTAATATATACGATTGTTATACAAAATTTTTATTTTTCATTTTATTTGTATTCTGTAAGTTCCAATGTGATAATTTTGTCTATAGTGAGTTTATTTCAGCTTTTTTTTAAACAGAAAAATCATATTGTTAAAATTATTTCTTTTTTCTCATTATTATATCAAATAATTGAAAAATCGAAGCAAGCCAAGTTTATCAGAATTTAATGCAAGCGTTTCTAAAACATGTATCAAAATTTTTCAAGAAATAATGACTGTGCTCTGTAATTCTAAATCAGTAGAAAACTAATAATTCAATTAGTAGTTTTCTGCTAATCCATAGTCAAATTTGACAAATTTAATCGAGTAGTAGTTCAATTTCTACTAATTCATTTTGTAAACAAATGGTGAATAAATCAATTGGTCAAAAATAATGAATACTAATTAAATTAGTTAAATTAGTAAGACTGTCTATCGTTACGGAATTTTTCGTAAGACTAACCCCTTTTCTAGCTCGTTCAGGGCTAACGTTACATATAATTCTGTAATGCTAGCTCCAGCGCTATAATTGATCGGTTAGTTTTAAAAAAAATCCGTAATAGTACTCAGTGCAAAAATTAGTAAGAGTTATATTTTCACTTAGTCATTTGGTAACAAAATAGTGAGTAAATAAAATAGTAGAAAATAAATTACTACTAATCAAATTAGAAGAATTTAAATACTAATTATTTCGGAAACTACTAAGTATTAATAAAATTACTTACTTAAGTAATTGGTAAACGATTTTGCTCTATTTCAATCAGTTGGTTTCTAATTATGCATACTCAAATTTTACTAATTCAAGTAGTATCAGTTCAATCTTTACTAATTCATGTAGTAACCAAGTGGTAATTAAGTCAATCATAGCAGAAAGTTGAATACTACTAATTGAAATCGTAAAATTAATAGTATGTTTATTTCTATTATAATTGATTTAGTTTTTATTTGGTTACCAAATAAATTAGTAGGAATTGAAGTACTATTAATTTAATAAGCACACTCAGTAAAATGTTTCTTTGAATGGAACAAATTATTTCTATGATATAGGGTAAAACAAATATTTGTTTGGTTCAAATAAATTGTTTATTTTTCCTTATTTATTTTGTTTGAACAAATTTTTGTCCAAAAGAAATACATCTCTTGCTTAAATTAAGTGAAGCCTTTGTTTATTTTAATTATTTTTTCTTTCAGGTTAAGTATAGATTTTGTTTAACGTTATATTTATTTTTCGATTTTATAAATAATTTTGGACAACATTTTACTCTAAAATTAAGTGTAAGAGTTCATTTATTTTAGATTACCTGCCGGAATTTATGTGTAAGAAAATTGTAGTCCTCATCGTGAAAAAGCTCGCCTTATGCTCCTAGCGTTTTTCTGAGGAACATTTGAGGAACATTTTTTTGAGGAACTATTTTGAGCATTATTTCTTATATTTAAATTAAACAAATATTTCAATAAATTGAAATAGGTTTATTAAAAAAAATTCTTTGCTTAATGGTAGATATTTTTTTATTTATTAAATTTTGTTTATTTCAATTATATAGGATATCAAACAAATTTTCTTTGATTCAAACAAACGTAAAAATGCTGACTAAAGCATCTGGTAAACGACCTCGCACTATTTTAATTAGTAGAATTCAACTAAATCAGATTTATAGACATAGACGATTATGAATAATCAATTCTGGTTTCGATCAAAGATGTAAAAACAGGAGGTGGAAAAAGTATTTACACGGAAAAATTAGTATTTAATCAATGAAATATTAGCACGATTATGGACCATACAATATTTCCTTGATCCAAGACAAATTGTCTCATTTTATGAAAATGTTCTCAATTGAATAAAATCATCTCTATTTAGGTACATTTTCTTGAGACAGGAAACATTTTTCTGGTTAAAGAAAGTAATCTATCCTCCCTGTGGGTCACAATATTTTCCTGATTCAATGCTACTCTTTTTCCGTGATTTGAAAGTTGAAATTTGATACTTAGTAAAACAGGGCTCTGATGTTTTTGCCCATAGATGGGCCAGCCATTGTGCGGATAAACCTGTTTGTGCGAAGCATAATGACAATTAGTGACAACAAGATGGTAAGTATAATGCCTGTTTTTGTCGACGCGAATCGCGTATCTTTCTCGCGGTTTTTTTATGCTCCTGCAACGTAGGCGCAATAGTATAGGACATAGCGAGTTTTTTTAAGGCTGCTGACAGCAAAAGCTGTCGGTATGCTGAATAGCATCCCTCATTCGAGCATCTTCGCATCTTCGCATCATCCCAGTTTAATTACCCCTGACCTTTTAGCACCTAGTATAGACGCAGGCATGAGGCATACGATTTAGCTTGTTTACTAAAAAGGCATTGATGACCACAGAATTTTCGGTAATGCCATCTTCGAAGTAAACAATTATTATGTAGGCGTCAGGTTCCGATAGGGGCGCACTTCAAGCAACTACGGGATGAAATCAATACACTGACAAATATCATGCCACCCTTAAATAAACCGGGATCCATTTGCAAATATACTCATTGAAACCAATTCAGGCTATAACAGCTTATGTGTTCTAATTATTGCTTTCATTTCACACAAGCTCAAAATTCAAGTGCTGTTATTTGATGATATAGTAGAATTGAGTGGAAAGCATTATTTATTATTATATTGAGAATAATTTATTATTTGTAATCTGTATTTGATATAAATCTATCTCACAGTGAAACGAAACAAATCCGGTTCGATTTTTTTTTTTAAATGAGAGATGATAGTGTATTTTGCATCTAGGGAGAAAATCAGCAAAGATAATTATATCTTTGGAAACAGACGTTTTTGTCGAGCGTGATGTTTGCAGAACGAGTTGTAGGACAAGGGACGGCGAAGGCGTCCCGGGCCCGCCGACGAGTTCTGCAAAAACGCGCGAGACAAAAAATGTCTCATTCTTGAAGCGCACGCGATATTTTCCTCTAAACATATTTGAAATACTCGGATTTTCGAATTTTGTGAAGCGATAATAGAAGACAAACGCACGTAGGTGCGGGCGTAGGAGGGGTCCAGGGCAGAGCTCTGATGGGGATAAAGGAGGCGAGGCTCCCCGTAAGTAAAACACTCCAAAATAAAAATTATAGAATATTAAAAAATACCACTATTCTATCATACTGAAACGCCATGACGGCTGCTGAAATTCTCCGCTAAAGAGCAGCACGTTTAGAGTTTTTTCCTCTGTCATGAGTTTTTTCCTTGCTCAACAAACAGCAACGTGCAGCCTACTTCACACGCTCGAAAACCCGCCGTTTTCAAGCATGTGTTGAAGAAAACAATTTTAAACACGCCTACCATGGACGGTTTTGGGTAAATTCTTTTAGTATTTTTTCATTTAATTAAAGAAAATAGAGAAAACAATTGACTTGACTTTCAAAGACTTTTTATAAAATATTCAGATTTACCAAATTTCTATAGAATTTATAAAGCAACTATTGAGATTTTGTCCGGTAATCTTTAACTTTGATGACTTTTCGGAATTTTTGAGTAAATGTTTTGAAACCTTTTGGAAAATCTTCTGTCTAGTTCAAAAGTAAAATATCATTCAGAGGATACCGACCAAGTTTCACAATTTCCCCAAAAAACACAACAATATCAAAAAAATTATAAATCTGTAAAAATCATGTTCATAACGTGATAAAAAAATATTAAAAAAATATTAATCAAATTGCCAAAAATATAAATTATTGATCATTTTTCGATCTGGAAAAGGGGCAGGGTATAAAATAACCTCGTTTTTCCAGTTCAGTACATTATCATTTAAATTTGTTTTTAATTTTTTCACAAATAAAATTTTCAAGGCCAGTTTAAAAAAAGTTCTCGAATGGCCAAAAATAGCAATTATGGGCCATTTTTCGAACTGGAAAAATGGCATGGTAAAATAGGTATAAACCGTATAAACTATCAAACCTAACCTAACCTCCTAACCCATAGCCTGTATAACATCGAAAATATTCGCAAATTACATTTTCAAGGTCTAATGGAAAAAATCTTGATCAAAATGCAAAAATAGCATTTATTGAGCATTTTTCGAGATGGAAAAGAAGTAGGGTGTGATAGAACTTCCGTTTTCCGGCTCGAAAAATGACCACTCTCAATGAAAAAAAATATAAACATTTTATAATTTAGTAATGAAACAAAATTCATTTAACATATTATAATTTTAGTCTTAATTATAGAAATTTTTTAATTTTTACTATTCTTATATTTAAAATAATCAACTGTTAAATATCAACATTGATCAACAATTAGTGGAATTCATTAACATAATTCAAATCTATTAATATTTAATATTAATGAAATCTTTGGTCGATTTCAATTTCTTTAAAAATAACGTGACCCTAAAAACATAAGTTTCTATCTGGAATTGTTAATGTCACTTGATTTTCACTTGTTCTTTATGTGGAGCAATAGGAAACAAAGGAAAATCAAGGGACTTCTAAAATTTAGGATAAAACCCTATGGTTTAAGGGTCGCAATAATACATTTTCTACTTATATTGTTTCATCTTAAAATTGAATTTAAAAAAAAACTTTTTTGATTCTTTTGTGTTTTTTTTAGACAATTACAAATGTTTTTGTGAAATATTTACTAAAATGAATGTAAAGTAATTATAATTTTGTGGACAAACCGAAGCGCTAAAATAAATCAATTATTGAATACAAATGTTTTGATTTTTTTGTAGTTTTAGATAAAAATAGAACTGTTTTTTGGTATCCGACGACTGATATTTTCCTTTTTTCCTAGAAAGAAGGTTTCGCGAAAAGTTGCAAACCTTATACTCCAAAATTCGGAATAGTAATCAAAGTTTATAAGATATTCAGATTAAAAAAATTCCTATAGAATTAGTAAAGCAACTTTCAAGAAGTTTTTATGACTCAAATAAACCTTTTTTGACTTTATATCGATGATAGAATTATGAATTATTAATAACTATAATAATTATTAAACGTTATAAAAAATTTCTCCCAAAGTTTAAAAATAAATTATTTAGAGTTGACTATGTTCACATATGAAGTTCGTATGTCAATAAATAGCAGAATAATGTATTTGTTAATTAAGATTGTTTAAACCACTAATAATTCTTAATAGATGACTAAATAGGATAGCAAGTTGTTATTGCTAAGTAGCTAGCATTTGAATACAATAAGACGAAAGAAATTATTTAAAAAATTATTAATAACAATACCAGTTGTTGATTGTTATCCAAGGGTCCTTACAGTATATGAGATTTGGCTATTTACATTTGAATATATTTAAAACAAAGTTTTTATAATATAACTAGCCACATAATGAATTTGTCAATTAAGTTTTTTCATACAATTATAAAATTTTATTAGATGACCAAATATAACTGCTAGGTCCCATTACGCTGTAATTTGTGATTTATTTTTAAAAGTACCTGCATTTATTCCAACACGAATAAATGAAGTGGATTATTTATAAAATGTTTTAAATAACAAAGAAATTATTTATTAACTCCCACTAATCTAACTCGAAAACTCCTTTTGTCTATAAGTTATTTAAAGCTAGTGGGAATTAAGTGACGAAAGACTGGCAATCCTCATGAAACTATATTCATTCACTTATTTGTTTATAACAAATATTCAGAAATTTGTAAACTTCTACAGTTTTACTGCAAAAAATTTCTGTATAGTTACTCTATGGATTCTAGACATGTTATGAATATGAATATCTGATACAAAATTATACTAGTCAAATCAAATTTTTCTTTGCTTTGATTAAATGTTTATTAATTTTAAAAAATACTGAAAATATTTTTGAAAATCTGTTCTAGCAGATTTATGAAAAATTTTACTATCCTTCATCAAACAAAAAGGGGTTCAAATCATTAATAGTTTTTTCAAACCTTGAAAGACAAATTTATAAATTACTGGAAAATATAGGAATTATAGGATGTGTATTTGTGGAATTCTACAGAAATTGCTTGTGATGCAGTAAAGGAAACAGTATTGATATCAATTTACTCAGTCTATATAAAACAAAGTCGATAAAAAGAGCTTTATTTTTCAAAGAACGATTCCAGGAATCTAATCAGCCTGAACTCTTTGTTGAACAAGTAAAAACAAAAACCAGGAAGCTTTTTTTTGTAAATCTGGCAAGCATGATAGAGCAGTAAAATTTGCTATAGCAAACAAGCTTCATAGATAGGAAATCATAAGCTTTTTGCAAGAAATAGGATCTTTTTATATGGGACAGTTATGAACTGTAAAAAAACCTCAAGCATTAAACAGAGTCAAAAGAGAATAAAATAAAATTGTTTCTTTTAATAAAATTATTAATTGTATGATAATAAAGTGTATAAAAGGCACTGTTTTATTTAATCAGTTATCTAAATGCAATAATTCAAAAAAGCTTATTGATTGAATGCTACATTATAGAATAAAATGTAGACACATTTTCCTGTCACGGAGGGATATTTTTCGCTTTCTGCTTTTCTTTAATAAACTGATTTCTTCTTCTTTCTACTTGATTCTATCAGCCGAAGGAAACAGTCCGAGGTAAATATTTTCACTCAAGCATAAAAGCAAGTTTTAAACTTGTACAATATTTCACTAAAATTAATTGCTAAAAACTAAAGCATTAAAAAGAAAATAGTCCCCCATTTTAATAAAAAAAAATTGCAAATTTTATTACTGTTCTAACTTTGCTTGGCACTAAAGATTCACTAATATACTTTCTCTATAGAAAAGTTTTTAATATCTATAATTTATGATTCGTACTGCTTAGTGGATAGAAATATTCAAGAGAGTATTTTTGACGACTTTTGTGTCATGATGAAAAGACAGATTCTCACTATTGTTGAGATGTTCATAGACCAATAAAATTTTATTAAGGTGGTCGTTGGGTGTAGTTTGAAATAATGCAGCAGAATATAATCCTTATGCTGATGCATGCATATAACGACGCTCTGTAGAATGAGCTATAATACCATCTGTGAAATTTATTCTCATATGCCACTGCGACAACAATGCTTGATTATTAAAATTATTAGGGACCAAATAATTGTGAAATATCATCTCCTAAGTCTTGAATTATTAAAACTTGTCTTAAAACTTGAAAACCAAACTCTCTGGTCTTTCTACGAGTAGGTTCTTTAAGATGTGAAGCATTTATGTTTCTAGAATTTTAGAGAAACAGGAATAAGAAAACGGCAGAAAGCTCGTTGGAAATTCAAATGCGAAACCTTCCAACAAGTTTATCGCGACTCACTCCTTGCATTAGCTCAGGGAATCTGTTCTATGGTAAAATTACACCTCAGGACAAAGACACGCGAACCGTAATCATAATTCTGGCGACGGAAGCATATTTGGAAATTTAATGCGATTAAGAACAAGAGACTTTTCTAGAACAAAATTCTGAGGGAACAACTTTATGCAGTCATCACTGTACGAGCTAATTATTTTTACACACACGCCAGTTTTTTTTTCGATGTGAGATTCAAAAGTAATGATAACGAAAACTTAATCAATACTGTGAGTACTTTTGCTGGTTTAAGTAGAATTCAGGGTCCTCCAGGTCTACTCTAGTTAGATTAAATAATGGCATTTATTTAAAAAAATCATTATCGGTTTGAGTCTTTCCGGCGTGTTTGGGCCTGTCCATGACCTAGTTTTGAATGTTGCCCTATGAATTGCTGAATATACCACATTTATCCAAGTCGCGGTTAACACCGAAGAAGTAAGCCGTCGTTTCGCAGACATACAAGGCAACGGTTCAGATGAGAGGAAATCGCTGTACAAGTGACATTATATCACAGACAAATTAAAGAGTAAAAAGCGTTTCAGGTAAAAATACTAGGGGTAATCTCGGCATGCAAAAATTAAAGATCGGCAAGA
>JAUELO010000347.1:4883898-4895270 GCA_032357855.1 Amphibolips quercusostensackenii
GCCCTCAAGATAAACGAGTAAGCACACATCCCTACAGATAGACACGCGAACAATGAACACGAATACTACTCTGTTCTGTTTTTACAAAATTTTGAACGTCTCTTGTTGTCACATATTGTACATGTTATATTTACATATATACATAACCCCGATGACACTGGCGCACTAGCTTTTTTAGTCAGAATCGAATTTTACAATTATCCATACAACATTTAAACTGATTAGATTTAAAGAAGAAACATCTTTGCAAAGAAAACTTAATAAGATAAAAAAAATTAATATTTAAAAACAATAATATTAATTAACCCTTAAAAGAAAGTAGCATTAGGAGAAATTATGAAATGTAAATAAAATGATGAATTTAAATATAATTTAATTGTTCTTAGAATAAAATGAAAATATTACATTGAATATTGGAAACTTTGGATATATATTTGTTTTTTTATTTTCCAGAGCTTTACGTACTGAGATCGAGACTGGTCTTGAGTATTTTATTGGACTCTCGTTATACCTTTTACTATCAATTGCTTCGAGCACTTTTATACAAAGGAAATTGAATAGCATTAGTTTTTTTTTTACTTTTGACTGCGAGATTTCTGCTCTAAGTGAATCCAAACCGACATGGAAAATGCTATTACTTAAATTATATATTTCTTTGAGGTTGTTAGAATTTAATCGACTCTAAAATATAGAGATCTTGTTCTTTGTACTTAAGCTGATTAAAAAAGCAATTATCAAGAATTAAATTAATTTTCTACGCAATAAGGATAATTAATTTTTCTAATCCCAACGGGGCCTCTTATGTAAGCTCTTTTTAGAATGTGAGGAGGGTGATCTACCATGCTAATGATCACTGGTAAAAATAAAAATTAAACAAAGAAATATCTCAAAAAAAGCAGAAATATGAAACTTGCTTAAAAAGTTTTCAACTTCTTGAAAGTTTTTTTATATCTTTCTTTTATATTTGTTTCGTATTGAGACTTTGTCAATTTTGAACGAATCAATTTTCGCAACGAATAAAATAAATTCTTATTATTCTGTCATTCTTATGTTGCAATCTCTGTCAAATTATTCACGAAATATTTTCTGTACTATGAAAGAGTACTTGCTCTTATGGCAAATAATTATCAATGATTAAAGATAATATCAAGAGTCTGGTGGAGCAAAATAATAAACGGTCTGCTGTTATAAGCCAATTTATTATTGTGAACGCCTTGGGTCGCACTCTGAACCCTCTTCAATAGCAAGTACGTAAATCCGTCACGTAAATCTTTATCATCCCTTACCCACACCACGCCAATTATGTTCAACATCTCCGCAGACAGTACAAGTGAAATCAAGAGAAAATGGTCCTTTTCGTTTCCCCTTCAAAATAAGAAAATAATCTACGTCATTATAGCCAATTCATTATTGTTTAAGATGTAACTTTTATCACTTGCACCCTTATTTTATTTGTTTTTCTTGTCTTAAATATCGATTAACAGATTACGCTAATTGTAAATTTACCATTGGTTTTGTGGCCTCTCATAAAGCCCAAATGTATGATTTTATAGTTTGTATATCTACCCTGATTATATAATAGTTACCATTGAATTTGGGATATTACGTGAAATTGATACATGCTCTTTCATTATGGAGAGGATTAGCGAAATATTGCGGATATTTTAGTTTGATTTTGCTTATATTTTACTGATACTAAAAAAGTATAGGCAATAGAGGCAAAACAAGCACAGGTTTAAAATGAATCAAATTACTTAGTGAATCCAAATCCAAATAGCTCATCCCGTAACATACACATTCCAATTCATATGGACTCCACTTTTGATTGTAATACGAATTGAGAAAGTATTGCTCGATATCCATTCCACCTCGTTTAATAACTTCTATTTTTTATCTCCGATAAGATTATTTTCTATAAAATAAAAATTTTATTTCTGCAGATTTTATTACAAATTTCGCCAACTTTTCAAGAAAGAGTGGCTCACGGGATTTAATTATCAATGACACCATTTCTTCTCTAATTCTGAAACAATAAACTTAGTTAAACATTCCTTCACAACCATCATGCTAAGAAAAAATATAATTTCAATGGATGATCAAATTATTATTAAAATAAAATAAGTTAAGTGAACCTTTAAAAATCTCATACAGGTACTATAAGGTGCATTATTAGATATGTAATTTAAATAATAAAAAGGGAATTGTGAAAATTTACACACCAGAAATGGATATACGTATTATAAAAAAATGTAATGCAGTGTAAATTACTTGATTTGATCATCCTCTTGATTCCATCCAACCACTGATAAACTGCCGAAAACATTATTTTTCCGTTGCCTTTTAGCTATCGCTCTATCATCGTCACATGGTCTTTCCCTGATTTCCTTCTTCCATACCCGCCACTGAACCGAAAATAAGGTTAGAAAATGAAGGAATGACAAAGAAAGAAGTCCGTGACGTCGAGTTATAGAGACCCATTTTCAATCCATGAGCACCCAATCATTCATCACCGATCCTGGTCTGATAGCCCGGAAGGAGAAAAAGAGAACACAAATAGAATAAAGAAAAGAGTGCCAAAACTCAAGTCGAATGACTCTCCCCACCTAGAACTCTTAATAATTACATTCTTTTATTCTGTTCCGGCGACGTGATTAGATGGCCCAACAAAAGTAGACATCAACATCTTCCTTCGCTCAATCAGCAAAATAGACGATTATAAAATGGTGAGTGCAACAAAAAGAAAATCAGCAAGGCATCCGTATACCCACGCAATGTATATTCCATAACGTCACGTGTATATGGATACTTAAAAATTGCACTTCTTTGTATACCGTACTTGTATACCACATATTGTAACGTAAATGTACGCCGCGCTATTCAACAGTGGATGTGTGCTACATATCGTTGACTTTTCGATGTCATTATTCTCTTGTGTATCTAACAAGTATAAATACATTGTTTGGTCGATTCTGAGTGATTCATTGATTGTTTATCATTTATAATACATGACGTGTAGTCTACAATACACGATCTTGCGTCTTTTCTATTCAAACTTTCGCCTAAAAAGTCAAAGTAACCCTAGTGCTATACTCGGCACTATGATTTTTTTGCATCGTTCCGTTTCTTTTCAATACTCTCTAGAATAAAAGTTGATGCTCCTAGTTCTCTCTCACTTCACACAAGCCTAATATTTCGAGTCAGGACATTTTTAAAAATGACAAAATTCACAAAACTACGTTTTACTGAATGTTAATTGAAAGAGAATTATGGTGAGCGTACCATATCTGGGGCGGCGAATTCTTAATGTGGATTCCGATAGAATTTCTCGCGAAGGAAACGAATCTAAAACTTTTAATCGATATGTAAGTTCCCAAGATATCGATTTTTTCATATTAAGCTTGTTAATTTTTTATAAATAAAACCAATTTTTAGTGCGAGAGGAACTGTGACAGAATAAGAACTATTCCCTGGAAGGTAAGAGGGAAAGGGCGGCGGGTGCAATTAACATTAATATCTGGGGCTGGGTAACAATAAAATAGGAAGAGGGTGCAAAAAATTATCAATATATCTGGCAAGAAGAAAAAATTATCACTGATCGCCTTAAAGCGGTGGTACTTGAAATGAAAGAGTGTGGTGTGTAATAAGAATTAATAATCACTTGGTTAAGGATGGTAACACAAAATTTATATTTTAAAATCGAATCAAAATATCGATTGAAAAGTTTCAGATTCTTTGTTCTTCTCAGGAAAAAAATTGTATAGGAATCCGCACTAAAAATTTGTCGCCTCGTATATCTTGCTTTCCCCATAAAAGTTAGATAACTCTAAAATACATTTCTAAATCAGCTGTGTAGGTTTCAAATAATCTGCAGATACATTCACGATTTTTTTGCACTCACGTTTGAAGTTTCACTTATGCTGGTAAAATTTCACAGTCAATCTTGAATTGTGCACTTTGTTTTGTGCAAAAAACCAGCTTATTTGTAACAATTTACAAGCTCCCAGGTTACTACCTCTGTGACAAGAAAAGTAAAAAAGTCCTTGCAACTTTTGATTTCATTTAGTTATTTGGCACAGATATCAAGGCCAATAAAAACCCTTTGTATATTTGCATGTATCGGTCCCACCCATTGATCACTCGATAATTAAATCGCTTTACTTCCTTAATAAGAAGAACACGTGTTTTCAATTCTTTAAGTCAAAAATAAAAAAATCAGAAGAGATCATTGCTCCTTCAGTGAGAGTAAACGGTCTAATCTGATAATGAGTAGTCTCAGTGTTGTAAATGCACGCATAACGATGTTGTGTTCGTGATCGTGAATTTCGATTTTCTCGTTTAGCTATTTGATGATACTGATATATTTATAAAAAAATATTGCATTAAACGGGCAGAATAATGTAGTGTTTGCAGGAGATTCAATGTGATGCACTGCAATCTCATTCTGAAAGAAAGAATTTACGCACATGAACTGATTTGGCTCTTTCCATTGTTAGAAATATAAAAATTATCGGCCTTAATATTGTAAGTCTTTATTTATATGTCTTCTTTGGAATACAGCAGCAAATATAAAAAACTGAATACCAAAATATGACCATAATTAGACATTCCATTTATTATTTTCTTATTAATAAACATTTTAGAACTAGGGATTCAGTGCAAATGTGAAGGACTGATAGGTTTTTGCAGACTTATAAGTATGAATGTCATTCTGATGATTCTAGTTTTATTCCACATAATTTGATGAAACTCAACATTTTTCCACCCCAAGAATATCAAAGTCTCGCCAGCTCGCTCGCACGCTGACTTACCCGTGGTCTGCGACATTTTCTTTTCATTCTCTCACACACTCTCTTTTCCTCTCTCGTGCAAATTTATCATTTTATTCAATTCATTCACCGTCACGTCTAATTCTCTTAGGCACCGAATCATCACATTGGACTTTATATACACGCCTATTATGTATGCGTTCCAAAGCCTCCGGCCTTTCCTCTGTTTCATCAGCCATTCATTCATCACGTTCTTCACCGTATGATCCATATAATTCATGCATTCTCATCAGCTTCATCGCAATTTACTGCTATCGCCACTAATTTTGCATTGTGTGATGGTTCCGAAAATACATTAAAATTTTTCATCCAAGGACGCCTTATCAGCTGACCTCTAGGTTCAAGGTGCATTGAAGAGATAAGGATTGGGGTAGAAAAGTACAGCAGTATTGCCTCTAAGCAGTCGAAATTGGATAGAACTTTTTAATATTTACAAAAAAATTTGTAACTTTAAGAAAGCAAAGCTTAAAAACATTTTCCAGACAGGAATTGAATTTTCAAAAAGATTCCATCATTTTACGTATTTCGCAGAATGACCAGGAGCGAAAGGGAAGATGATATGGGTTTCGTTATCAGTTTGTTTCCTGTCATTCATTCGCGTTTCTATGAGATGGAGAAATGGGAACACGACGAATCGAGTCTGTCAAAAGAGAGTGCGAGAGAGAAGGAAAATATTGCGATAGTATGAAGACGTTGACACGCGACTCGATGAATGCACGTTGTTGACTGGGTTTGCATACATCGGATATCACCGGCAACCCGGGTCGAAATAGAAAAGTAGGTCTTTCACGACAGGATACTGCAGCTAGCGATTTTTAATGTTGACTAGAACCTTATTTTTTAAACTTCAAAATAATCAGATATTTAAGCGCGCTTTCAAAGTTGGTTCTATTTGTCCATTATCTCACTTAAGACCCTCTATCTGTCCAATTTCCTATTCAGATATACATCTCCACCCTTTTTATGTCAATTTCTCAAATCTTCCTTCAAAAATGCAATACATTTTTCAATTTATTATTAAAAAACGGTATAAGTCTTATTTGATACTTATTCAGGCCAAGTATGAACTTTTGTGTAAACATAAAGAAACAAAAATATAGTTATTCGTTATCGATATTATTTTTTCTATTCAACAACTCTTGCTCTAAAAATAATTTTAATAATTATAAGTTTCTGACATACATTCTGAATAATAGCGACAGTCAGACTGAAAAAAGTAATGATTCCAGAAATAGAAACGCTCAATGAAAATCCATGCAGAAGCTATATAAGCATGCCCTGATAGGAATAACACACTAGGATGGTTCAGAAAATCGATTTTAATTTTTTTTAGTGCAAAATTTTTCATTGGTCCAGAAAAATTATCCTGAAAATAAGACGTCATGCAGTGGTGGCATTATGAAATTACTGTTCATAATAGGCCACATGCAGGAACAAAGATTCAATTCGAAAATTTGAATCGGTCTTAAAGAATCCGCAATCTAAATTGGCTATTTCCAATAACGACCGATTGAAGAAGATTTCAAATTTAATGTTCTATTTATTTATTAGCCATATTTTCCATGGTTATACCTTATATTTGTTCAAAATGGAAATGCATAACAGAATCTCACACTGTGGTACATAACTTGTTTCACTCGCTTTCTGATTTACAATTTTTTACATTTTGTATGAAATATGCAAGCATAACATCAAAAATTTCGAACCGATTTTTAAATGTTGGAAAAAAAAGACAAAATTTTCTGTCAAATCGCAGTTTTCTCATTGAGAACGTCTGAATCGGAGTTAGCAGATTGAAATCATTGAAGTCCCATTTAAACGCATCTTTTTGTCATTTCGTTCAGTTGTTTCTTTTTTTCTGGGCAGTCTATATTTCTGAAACGATTTTAAAGGTTTTCTTTTGCTCCTAAAATTATTAGCATCAAATTTTTTGAGAGAATTATCATTTAGGATTTTTTACAGTAAAAACTCCACTCACATATATAAGTCGTAGATAAACTATGTAGAATAATATTTTTCACAATTAAGTTATTCCAAAAATAATTAAAGAATACATTTTTTTCTCTTGCAATTAGTTCTAATTCGAAAAATGAATCTTGTTATGCAAAAACCACACCAATTTAGCATTTGTTTATAAAAATATTATAAAAATAATAAAAGCACATAGAGTCAAAGAAATAATATTTTTATGAGAAAAAGACACAATTAATAATCGGTTTATAATTTTTTTTTTGTAATTGTTCATTTAAACATGACTACGATTATCTATGTCATATTCAGCACAGTTGCAATAATTCTGGCCAATATTGATAAAATGACCAATTTGATCATTTTATTAATATATTATTCTAAAGAACTGAAAATTGTTTGAATAATAATCTCCTTAAATCTGAATTAGTGAAAAGCGGTCACTGATGAGCTTTATTAAAAAATTTGACCAATTATTTCTATTTCCCTATTTCTTACAAATAGTTAACAAAGAAATAGAGAATGATCAAATTTTCAGGATATTATTTTTTCCTATAAATAAAAAAGGTTCAGTGTGCACTTAAAAAAATCGGAAATTGATATTTTACTATGCAAAGCCCACCCTATAACACACAAATAAATAAATATATTTTTGTACTTTTTCATTTTACTTTATCCCTTTCCTTTTCCCCACATTTCCATCTGTCTGAAACGAATACATACCCATGCCTTTGAAGGAATGAGCTTAGAAATATAATCCAACGTATGTGTGTCAGGAATGTACTGTGTTGTATATTCTGTATATTACATGATGTGTATAATGTATATGTGTGTCTGTAACAACTGCATTTTTGGTTTTATTTTTTGCGACTATGATATATATTTTTTTTTTATTTCTTTATTCGGTGTTCGGCTTGCATTGTTTATTTTTATATATTTTATAAAAAGATAATCCCAAACTGATGTTTAAATTGATAATTCCAATGTGATGGTTGAAATGCCATTTATAATTTTACAGGTACATTCACGAAGCATTTATGTATCGATCAGATACACGTTTGAATGAATATGCTTTTCAGATTTTAATATTTATTATATATTACACCTGCGGTTTGCAAAATGATAGGGCTAAGAAATTCAGAGTTTAGGTAGTTTCAAAGTTCAAAAAGACCAAGCGTTTTAAATACATAAGTTTCTATCTTAAGGATACTTAAAACATGAAGGATTTCTCAGAAATTAACGAAAATTAAAAGCATTCTATACGCTGAAGTAATTTAGTTCTGAAAGTGTTTATTTCTAAAAAGCTTTTGAAATTTAAATGCACTTAGACAGGAAAGTATTTTAAGTATGAAAGGTTTGAAGTATGAACTCTACTTACATAAGAGCTTTTGAATCGGAAGGATTTGCAAATATCAAAGAAGAAAGTCTTGAATCATAAAACTAATTAGGCTTTTTGATTTTGAGATTTATTTACAAAAAATGAGTCTCTCATAAAAAAAAACTACAATATGCAGGGAAGCAAATTCGCCTTAGGTTAGCGTTAGAGTAAAACTACTTGATGTTGAACCGTACGACATTTTTTCAACGTGTACACTGGGTCATGAACTTAAGAAAGAAACTGCGTATGCGAACAGCCAAGTTCATACTCGTTTTCGTCACATACCAAGTTCCGACCTCTTATTTCTTTCCCCCAAGCACTGCACTTCTTCACCCTATAAAATCTGAAACTCTTTTGTCGTTAAAAGAAGGTGATTCGTTAAGGTATTAAATGCCATAGCGCTATTTTTATTGCTCGGAAAGAAATGAGAAAAAAGAGGTGGGAAAGTGATAATTAACCTGACCGCGGTTACGCTAGTTATACTCTAAGAGAACATTTATCACGAAGTTAAGATCTTTAGAATGTTTCAGAGGATAAATTGAGGTCCCGGGTCAAAGAACTGGTTATAACTTTCTGGCGGTCAAAGCGGAAAGACCCCTGACCGCTTGAATCAAGGGTCGTTTAGCCCCCCCCCCCCCATCCACCAACTCTTACCGTCAAAAAGTTATAGTCGGTTCTTTCATCCGGGCCCTCAATTATTCTAAGTACACTGGAACGTGGATTGAATTACGTTTTCGGACATCGCTTGCAGTGGCCTTGTTGCTATTAACAGGGCATCAAAACGTAAACAGGCAGGGTCGCGTGAACGAGTTATGTTGGATTTGAAGGCATGGGACAGCCTGATGCAACTAGTGCACATAGAGTGCGGCCCTCCTGCTGGTTGTCATGCTTGACTGAACACATCCTTCCCTTTCGGCCCCGCAGCTCTCTTATCATGAAACTCCCGCGGGATTAATTCTCGGAATATAGTAAATCCGAGTTAACTAATTCCAGGTTCCAGTATGAAAAAGAGTGAGCTTACCGTGTGATATCAGGAATAATTAATAAAATTTTGAAGAAACTAATATTATCTGAAAAGTTCAATATTCTTTGAAGTGACAAGTTCTATTAATAAAGAACAATATTCAATCTTTATTATTTCTTTTCTATTGAATTCTGAAATTATAGACATTTCAGTTTTTGCAGTATATATTTCGGTATTACACTCTTGATATACGAGACCAGTCTCTACTTCAGGGGTACATTTCAAAAAGTATCTGATTTTTAACAAATCTACCTACATTTTTCAAGTCCGATAGTTCACAAAGGGAACGATTTATTTAAAGAAAGTTCTTTATGAAACATTAGGGAAATTCCACATTCAAGTAGTGATAAGCGACGAACAGATGCAACAGTGCAATCCGACTAATGGAAAGCGAAAACCATTTGAGATAACGTCAGCTTTGAATTAATCTATGTCAAATCTGAACAATTGCGTCTGGAGCAAGATTGTCTTATGAAAAAAATATTTAATTTATTAATTTAATAAATTATTTAAACTGGTAATTAAAAAAACAAATTAAACTATAAAATTAAAGCTCATTATTTAACACAGATGACGGGAGAAGAAGTTAACACCACTCTTCTCATTCAAGATTATAGTTGTTAAAAAGACACAAAACCAAAAGTATAAGTCCGGTACGCTCAAGGTATTAAAAATTTGCTGCAATTGTTGAAAACGCATTAAATTTGGTTTGCGGATTCCCCTTAACATTACAAAACTTTATAAACTGAGTGCCAAACATTTTTTGAATATTTTTTTGAAGAAAAGTGGTGCCAAACTTTTTAAAGAAACGTTTTCTTCTTTTAACTAATCGAGATAGTATTTAACTTTTATTTCCAGATGTTGGTGAGGGATTTCAAACTGCTCTGAAATCAGTAGGAAAATTGGAAACAAAAGTTCAAAATTAAAAAAATAGTGGCTATCTTTTTAAATAAAATATTTCTTTTTTTTAAGACGTAAGAAGAAAACTTTCCTTTTATAATGCTTTTTTTTAACTAAAATTTTTTACTTTCAGGTGAATCTTTGCCATTTTCTTAATGACGAATTCCATTTCAAATCAGGCAGAAAGGTCCACTCAAGTTGTCAGAATGATTTAGTATTTGCATATATCATTTTATGCTAAAAATAAAGGTACGTGTTTTTTACAGTTTGACAACAACTTTTGTTGATTTCTTACAATCATTCGTGAATATCGCCTGCGATTTCTAAAAAATTGAAAAAATCTATTTAGAAAATACAGTATTTTCCGCAAGAACGTATGTATTCGGCATTTTTTCTTTTTTATCAAACGTGGGAATTTCCGCTCTTTCAATTGATTCCTAAAAAATTAAAAAATGTCAAAATGGCGGCTATTTTTTTTAAATTCTTGAAAGTGGATTTTCAAAACCCGACGTTTAAAATTTTCATTTTTTAACGGAAATAGATGATAATATTCACAACGTATCTCCTAAGTTTCGTCCTTGGTAAACAACTACTTCACACAGCATTTTTTTTTAAATATCGAATTTTCTCATTTTCTTCGGAAATAACAAAAGGCACATAAATACTTAGAATAATTTAACACACCTAGAAAAGTTCTACAAAAAATACATCAAATACATCTTGCTCTTTTGTGATAGCTTGCATCTTTTATGAGAAAAAATCTATAATAATATTTAAAAAGAAAAGATTCTTTCCGGCCTTAATAAATGTTTAGCCAGCATAAAAGTGACAGAGTGCCTTTTTTATATTTGTAGAAGCTTTATAAAAATATATAAAATAGGTGGCGTTTTCCTAAAAATCTTCTTTTAATGCTTTCAAAATTCGATGAAAAAATAAAGAAGGTATTTTGGAAAACCCTACCTTTTTTTGTAATACAATTTGTGATTTTTTTATTGTAAACGATATAAGATATCACAAAAGAGCAAGAGGTATTTTTGTACAACTTTTGCAGATGTATTAATTTTCAAATGTACATTTTTTTACCTTTCGTTTTTTCTGAGAAAAGTGCGGAAATTCGTTTTTTTTTAATAATCTTTTTTTCTATGTAAAGCAGCAGTTTACCAAAAACGAATCTATAGAGATATATAGTATATATTAATATCCGTTTCTGAACAAAAATTTTTAATAGTAGAGTTTTTGAAAAAATTAACTTTCATGAATTTTCCATAAACAGTCG
>JAUELO010000347.1:5239624-5252262 GCA_032357855.1 Amphibolips quercusostensackenii
TTAGGGGTAGTAGGCCAGAAACACATTGCACGTGAATCAAGAATTATTTCTTCCCCCTGATGGCACCCTCCGTAACAAACGACTTTTTTGAATTTCGTATTTGCAGAAACGCAGAAATTGTGGGTTTCTCAGCGTTTGACGAAAAAAACCGTGGTTGGCGCCAATCCTTTTAGTTGAATCGACCTTTTCATGAAATATTAACACCGTATCTCTTTTCTTACTAATCTTATTATTCTTAATATCCGTGTGTTAAATTAAGGATGCTCAAAAATCTATAATCTTTAGAATTTAGGATGATAAATTTTTTCTTTGGCTTTCGAAAAAATAGTAATTTTTATTGAATCTTCATAATTGATAGCCTCTTTTATTTTTTGAAATATTATCTACAATTATATTCAGATGGTTTTTATTAAAAAAGCTAAATCTTGGGATGAGGCAATTTTACCCAATTTGAAAATTCTGATCTTAAAATTTCGGGAATAAAAATTTTCGTTAGTTTTACTTTTCTTTCTTTAATTTAAAAGCTACCTAACTAGCTAGTTTACTTTTAACTCATTTTTAATCGAACTCGTCAAAGTAGAGAGGTAATAATGTTTTAGTGAATTTCGTTCTTGGTAAACTACTACTTTAAAATTGTAAAAAACTATTTTTGAGAATTCAAATTTTTGCATTTCTCTTGGAAACAACGAAAGGTACAAAATAAAGGTTCAGACAAAAGCTAAATGATCTACAAAAATTATACAAAAAACACCTCTTTTGTGATAAAGTCCATCGTTTACTAAATCGTTTAATAAATGATTCAATAATAGTATTTTTAGTTATTGTTATTTTTTTCTTATTTATTTTTTCTTGTTATTTTTAATTTTGATTATTTATTGTTATTATATAGTTATTTTTAGTTATTTTAATTTCTCAGCCTCAAAAATGGCTTACCCACATGAAACTGTTAGGGTGCCTTTTGATATTAGCAGAAACTTTTTTCAAAGTATTGCAAAAAAGGCGGGGTTTTCCTAAAAATCTTCTTTTTATATTTTTATAATTCGATGAAAAAAATAGAGAAGATTTTCCGGAAAATTCCATCTTTTTTACCCTCAAACAGTTTTAAGGCCAAGACATTCTTATTTTTTTGCAGATATTATTTTTTATTTTTTGTTATAAACGATGCAAAATATCACAAAAGTGAAAGAGATTTTTTTGTAGAACTTTTGTTGGTATGTAAACTTTTATTCGAACTTTTTTTATACACCTTTCGTTACATAAATAAAGGCAAAAGTCAGCGACAACTTTCAGACTAGTGTATCATTTTATTAACGTAACGTTTAGAAATTATACGAATTCCATCATCAGACTAAAACATTAGTGCATTACGAAGATTGAAAAAGACAACAAAAGCCAATTAAACAATTTTACATTTTTTTAATAATTTATAATTTTAATTGTGTGAATGCAAAAAATCGGTTTTTCCAAAGCAGTTTTTTTATTTGAAGCAGTGGTTTACCCAAAACGGAACTGACGAGATCAGTTTAAAAAAATTTTAAGTAGGGTTGAATAAAAAAAATCCCAATTACCTACGCTCATGCGGAAAATCCCGCATTTAGAAAAAAACTTTCTGTACATTTTCGATAATTTGCACGTAATCTTCGAGTGATGGCAAAAAATGAAAAAAAGTTGTTTAAATTGTAAAATATGTGTTCCTTTATTTTCACCATAGAATGATATATCCAAATACCAAATTATTCTGACACCATAAGCTGGACCTTTCTGCCCGATTTGGAATGGAAATGGCCCAAGATTTATCTTCTAACATTTATTATGTTTAAATATGTATCTATTTTTTATTATTTTTTAAACTATATAAAACACGTGAGGTAAGATACTAGTGAAGTCCTTAAATTGTTCGTTAATTTAGCAGAAAACTGAAATGTACACGAATTGCGAAGTCTAAAGTTCAAATAATATAAATCTTAGAAATTAAGACTAGTTGAAAGTTGAACTTTAATGAAATGTAAATTAACCGAAATGCAAATTAAGAATAATACAAATCATGGGCTGTGCAAGTTTCTCGAGAATGCAAATTTGGGTCAGTGAAAAGTAGGAAATATGCCGGTTTCGTAATATGAAATCACTGAAAAGTTTTGTTCGAGAATTATCTTTGGAACACGGAAAACAGGAAAATGTAAATGGAAAATTATAAAAATGAAGGAAAATACTAAACTCCTGTATATGAAAATGAAAATTATTATTATTCAGCTTTTATTTTACATTATTTTCAACGATATTACTCGTTTATTTCATAAGTACATATTATATAAAAAATGTTCTGTATGGACGTTTAAAGGCAAAAAGAAAAAAATTTCCGATTATTTCTAAACATTATTGATAAAAGAGAAAATTTTAATTTAAAATTATTTCTTAACATTTTGCCCCCATACTACAATTTGTAAACATTTTCACAGTTTCTGAAGTGAGCAAAAAATTACTGGCACCCACAATAATATTTCTGGCCAAATTTAAAATGATTTAGGTTTTATTTTAAAAGATTAATTTTAAGTATTTGAAGATAAAAAATATATCGAAAAGGAAACTGGAAGATTTTAAGAAACTTTTTTTAATTTTGCAGGTATTAAACTAATTTAAGGAAAACTTTGCGTTAAAAAAAATATATTTAAAAGTTTTAGAAGTTTTTAAAAGAATTATAAATAATTTCAATCTTCAGGAGAGTAAAAAAATTTTTAAACAAAATTTAGATGTTTGAATATTACGAAAATAAGAAGCTTGTGAAGAATTTGTGAAGATGTCAGGAGAACAAATTTCTTTTTAAGATTCCTGGGAAAATTTTTAATGATTTTTGTTTTTCAAAAATTAATTTTAAGAGAATATTCTAAAAGATTTTTGAACATTTTAAAAGACTCAAAATCGTCAAAAAAAAGAATCTTAAAGATTTTAAAACTAATTCTTTTATTTTGCAGAATTTCAAAATCATTTTAGGAAAATTCGAATAATTTTAAAAGATATTGTGAGCGTTTAGAAGTTTTGAGAAGATGTAAACAAGTTTAAAACGAATTGTAGGTTTTTGACGACTGAAAACAAAAATTTTGAAACTTTCGAAGAATTTCGAAAGGTAGCAAGAAAATAAAAAACCTTTTCTTATGATTCATAGAAAAATCTTGAATGATTTTTTATTTTTTCAAACTAATTTTTTAAGATTTCCAAATATTTTGAAAAAATTTTCAAGATTTTGAGGTAATTTGTTAAACTTTTAAAGAAATTCTAAATGTAGGGAATAATTTTGTTTAAATGAAATATGTTTGAAAATTCAACTCTTCTGGTACAAATTTCACCTTTTTCTTAAGAATGCAACTGCGTGGTTGAAAATGAATTTGTTTTGGTTGTCGATTCAAACATTTTGATGAAAATTCGTCTTTTTGGATGAACTCCACTCTTTTTGATTTAGAATTATTATCTTTTTTAGTTCAAATATCAAATATTATAATTTTCTTCTGAGTTAAAAATTCATCTCTCAGGTTGTAAACGCACCTACTTGGTTGAAATTTCATCTTTTTGGCTGAATTCAACTGTTTTTGATTTAAAATTAATATCATTTTTGAACGAAATATCAACTATTGCATTTTTCGATGAGTATCCATCTATTTTTGTTCAAAATTTAACTACATGGTTAAAAGCTTAATCACTTTGTTAAAAATTCATTTTTTGGTTAAAAAATCATAATTTAAGTTTAAAATTCATTTCTTTGGTCAAAAATGTAACTATTTTGTTGAATATTATTCTTTTTTGTAGAAAAGTAATGTTTTTGGTAGAAAATTCATCTGTTTGGTTAAAAATTCAACTATTTGGTTTAAAATTAAATTTTTGTTGAAAATTTCTATTTTTGGGTTAAAAAATTTAACTATTCTGTTGAAAATACGTCTGTTCTGGTATATATTTATCTTTTCTGGTGAAAAATACAACTGTTTGAAAATTAATCTTTCTTGTTCAAAGATTCCACTGTTTCTTTTTTTTTTAATTAACTTTTTTGCTAAAGTTTTTATTGAACATAACTGAAATTTTAAAAAATGTCTTGAATTTTCTTAAAAATTTTAGGAAAATTATATTTAAATAACCTGAAAAATAAATAAACTTCAAAAATAAATAGGGTTTAAAAATTTTTATTTTATAATAAAAATGATTGTTCTCTTAAAATAGAAAAACTACACGCGCTAGTATTGCATGGCTGATGATGCTAGTCTGTAAAAAATTGCGTGAAATATTTTTTTAAAAGCAAAATCCAAAATCGGTCAAGAATTGACTTCTAAAAGTTATTTTGAACCTCGTTCTTTTTTTATTTCCCCCCCACTTTGGGTCACCTCCTAGGGCGTGGCACCTCTAGGCCTTTGCCAGCTTTGCCTAATGAATAGACCAGAACTGGTGTCATTTCCCAAAACACATATTTAGTTAATAAGTCTTTCTTATTGTTAGCACTTAAAAAAACATCCCTTTGTATTTGTTCGGGTGGCGATGAAATTCGCATTAAAATGTGTTCTCCAAAATTGCCCCTTTGGTCAAAAGAGATCACTCGGAAGCACGAACGGAATGTATCCTGATGCGTGCATTCATTATTCGCGTTCGCATCCAGCATGCATTCGTATTCATATCCGAATGATATGTAATTGCCTCTACTGTAGCAGTACGTGAATAGAGTGTTGCAATGGCACTCGCACATACCATGGAATGACCATTTATCTATTAGGATATCTATAGTGTTTATGGCTATCAGTGATCTGAACGTATTGATAGGGCCACAAGAAGCTGTCGAGAAATCATTGTCTTTCACTGAGAACCACAGGGTGGCCGTAGGTCAGGGACAACCTGGAACTCAAGGAAAATTCGGTGAATTTCATTCGTCAGGGAAATTCAAGGAAAAGTCAGACATTTTGAAATAAAATCTTGCAAAAAACAGGCGATTTCTATGAGAGTCGCTTTAAATAAATGTCAAGGATAATGCATTTAAAATTTTTTTATTTTAATTTGAAACTGTTTTATTACGCTTACAAAAGATTTTTGGCTAAAATTGTTGCAAGATTATGATTCTTGTCTTTAAATAGCAGGGAAATTGAAAAATTAGGTAATTTTAAAAATCAAGTTTTGCGGCCGCCCTGGTATAATATTCTTGCTATTTTCCTTGTATTTATTTTCTATTATTTTTTTGCACTTGCTTCCTACTGATGATTATATTTTTAGCTCAACATTTTATTATATGGTTGAAAATTCAGCATTTTTTTAAAAATCATCCTTTTTGGTGGAAAAGTCAACTGTTTTGTTTTACTTCTTTTTTTGGGTTAAAGATTCAACTACTTTGGTATAAAATTTACTTTTTATTGAAAATGCGTATTTTGGTGTTGAAAATTCAACTGAAATCTTTCTTGGATAAAAAGTCAACTACTTTTTTTAATTCGTCTTTTTGGTTTAAAAATTCATCTGTTTTAGTAGAAATTTTATCTTTTTCCCATGATAATAAAACTTTTTTGTTAAAAATTAATATTCTTTGGTTGAGGATTGAAATATTTCGCTGAAAATTCGTCTTTTTTTGTTGAAATAAACTGTTTCCTACTTTAAATAAAATTCTTTTTTATTCAAATATCTACCATTACATTATTCATTTTTGGTGGAAAATTGAACTACTTGATTGAATTTTGAACCACTTTGTTAAGAAATCCTTTTTTTTTAATTTTTTTTTTTTTTTTTTAACGGAAAATGTAACTATTCCTATTGAAGATTCATAATTTTAGTTGAAAATTCATCTCCTTTGTCGAAAATTAATTGTTTTTTAAATTGAAAATGCCTTATTTTAACCGAAGATTTAACTATCCCTGTTGAAGATTTATAATTTTAGTTGAAGTTTCATCTCTGGTTAAAAGTTTAACTATTTTGTGGAAAACTGATCGTTTTTAATATAAAATTCAACTGCTTATGTAAAAGGTAATCTACTTTGTTAAAATTTTGTTGTTGAAGGTTTATCTCCTTGGTTGTAAATTTAGCTATTTTGTTGGAAATTTGTGTTTTTTTATATAATAGTAATTTTTTTAGCTGAAAATATAACTTTTACATTTTTTAGTTAAAAATCATCCTTTTTTAGTTAAAAATTCGGCTTATTTTGCCGAAAACTAATCTTCTTTGTTTGAGATTTCCTTTATTTTGTTTAAAAATCCAACTATTTGATTGCACATTAATTTTGTTGTTGAAAATTCATATTATCGGGTTAAAAACTCAACAGTTTGTTTTGCGGAAAATTGAAATATTTTGTTCAAAATTCGCTTTTTGGGTTGAAATATAAGCTATTGCATTTTTGGTTGAGAATTCTAGTATTTGGTTAAAAATTCAACTGTTCTGTTGAAAATTTAATATTTTGTTAAAAATTAAAGTATTCAAGTTTTTTTATTCATTTGAAAACTCGACCATTTGGTTGGACATTCAACTGTTTTGATGAAAATTTAATTATTCCGTTGAATATTCAACTATTTTGTTAAAAAGTCATCTTTCTTGGTCGAAAGTTCATCCTTTTGGATTGAAAATTCATCTTTTATAGTAAATAAGTAATCTTTTTGGTAGAAATAAACAAATAAATTAAAAATTTTTCAATTTCAATCTCAAATTTTATTGTTTTATTCTATTTATAAGAGATTCTATGTTAAAAATGTTACAAGAATCAAATGCTGATCTTTGAATATTAATGGCTTTGGAAAGTGTAAATTTAGTCAGGGAAAAATCAGGGAATTTTGAAAATGAAGTTTTTGGGCTCTCTGGAATTAAAAACTTTTGCTTCAGTCATGAATTCTGATTAAAAATTATTAGCTCTGCTGATTTGCTCCTGTCATCATCATCATCACCCCCAACTTGTCCGAGACGTCGAGTGGAGTTAACGCGTTGGCTTTCACGCATCCTCAGTATTTCGCACTAAGTTTGCACCCCACAAAGCCAATAGGTGAATAGATGACTTCACCCGGATTTCCCGTTCTTCCCTTTCTGAAATTCCTTTATTTCTCACGCGACATTATTTTCTAGTTTTCTTTCTTTCTAACGCTTCAACCCTCATCAGAATTTTACTGAAAGAGCACACTTTTGTTATACAAAAGACTTGTGAAAATATCGTGAATCATTTGGTGACAAGTGATCTCTAAGTTGTTGGTAAAACTTTTTTTAAATTCACAATTATTTTTTTAACCTAAATGTTCAAAAATAGAAATTTTGAAAATCTAAGAGATGTACTGAGTCGTGCTAGTCGAGGGCAACTAATATCCTTGTAGACAATTTTCACTCACAAAGAATGATTCCCAAGATGTCCGCCTCCGATTCACTTGGTTCTCAGGCGTTTTAGTGGACCAAAAAAATAAGAAATTCTAGTTTTTTATTTTGGCGCCTTTTGATATTTAGAGGATAAAACGAACCTTTAAAGTATTTGTCTGAAAAAAAGAAAATTTATAATTCAAAAAATATTCTTTATATGTATTGAAAAAAAGCTTTATATACATTTAATTTACCATCACAAGTTGTTGAGTGAATGTTGCTCTTACAACTCGCAATCTTTATTATGTGAAAAAATACCCGTAATTATCAAAATATATAAATAAATAATAGAAAACTCGTAGCTCAAATTAATTAAATTTATATTGAAAAATATCTTAGTCGGAAATTATTTTTCAATGATAGGATAGAATTTGATAGCCTACCAAGCGCATTGGTGCACGAATTCCCCCTTATTAGTTAGTTACGCATTTCTTGTAATAAAAAACTTAAAAGTTGCATAATGTTTAAACAAATGCAGAAAAAATTCAGGCACATACTATTTCATGAAGACTTAACCCTAAATAACAACCAAAATTACAACCTACCCCGAAAAAAACTACCCCTATTGAGCGGGTCGTGTCTTTCTTGTAATAATAAATTATTACTACGTTAAAATTGGAAATAAATTTAAACTAAAATTTTATTGCAAATTGTTTTTTAAATATTGTATCAAAAAATTATATTTCGAAAAAATCTTTTCTTACCACAATGTGTATTTGATTTAATTTGATGCGATTTTTGTGGACTTTTTTCGACACCCCATGCGACTTTCGTTGTAATTTTATGCGTCTAGTGCGACTTTTTAAAGCCTTCTAGTCGATCCGAGTCCTGCATGTAAATAACTTTGTTATTTAAAAAAAAATCATAACGATGTTCATAACTTATTCTATTCGTCACGTTTTACAGAATTAAAAAAAAAAAGAAAACTTATGCACGATTAATTTTTGTTGACATGTCGATAAATTTCAATATGGAGCAATTTTTAAATAAGCAATTATTTTGACTTGATACTTTGGGTATGTGTTAGTATCAACGTGTACTAAAAATTTACAAAGTTTCATTCAGATTGGTTACCTTGACCTAGAATGTTAAAAAAAAATTTGTGGATTTGCACAATGATTTATGTTAGAGGGAAGGGTGGAGCATAGAGCGTTTTTAGCGGTAAACGTAATAAAAAAAAGATTGTGGTGATAAAAGAGCGCTAGAGGGGCGAGAGAGACAGAGAGCTCAGGATATAGAGAGTCAGATGCTGGGGTGGGGTCATTATAAATGTAAGAACAGTTTTTTATGTAAAAGTAAGAACAGTTTTTTAAGTTATTTTAATTAGCTTGTAACATTTTATTTCGATTTCTGTTCACAAAAGATATTGTATATTAGTTTTACAATAAATTATTCATATTTTTATGGCCGTGGATTAGTTTTGCGCAGATTCCCATGGAACTCCGCGAATTTTTGAAAATGTTGTTGGCGCTCAGCATTTTCCTGAGCTTGCTTGAATCTTATTTCGACCGCAGCTTCTTGTTAATGTAAGCGCTCCTCGGCTTGTGCAACTTTGCGCTCCTGTTGGGCTTGCTCTTCAGTAATCTGTTTAGCGGACTCTTTCCCGGCATTGTGACCACTGTAGCTTTGTTAACTTAATTCTGTAGGAAGAAAGATAACTTTGTAAATTCTAAATCTTATAAAAGAAATTACCTTTAACGAGTATGAATCTGCAGTATGTGCCAGAATTTTCAGTCCACGAAAAAAAGTCGTATTAAAAACATGCCTTTCTTTTTTCGTGGATCTCTCAGCGAGAAATTCATTTTAAAGGTTAAAAAACAACGTTGGAAATATGAATAAATTTTGTGTTGATTGAGCCCTATTAGAAGTAAATTAAAGTCTAAAATATATCTTCATAATAAAACGAAGGGCATAATGAAATATTTACTGATTGTCGAATTATCATGAAAAATGTGGAAGTGTGCCAGACATTTTTCATGATAATTCTAGAACCAGTAAATATTTTAATATGTTCCTGGTCTCATTTTAAAGACGAGATTTTAGGCTTCAATTTAGAAAATTTGAATTTTTTAAATAATTTCCCTGAAGCATGCATTAAGTGAAAATTGAGAATCGAAAATTGGCCAAAAACGGAAAATAAGTCGAATTTTTCGTGATGCTATCTCGGCCACTATTTATCGAAGATACTTCTAATAGGACATATGGCTGTGATGCTGTAAAAAACAAATTATTTTATAATTTTTAAGGCGATATATTGTTTTTAGCAAATAAATAATTTTGTAAATGGTAGCACGTCATAATGTCGCATTTAATATTTTCGTAATATTAAGGTAACCTTTTATAGGTAACTGTAATATTATCATTTATACTTATCGAATAAAATTAAATAAAACCAATAAATTTAGGAATATAGTGAAAATAATAATTTGCATTTAATCTCAGAAAGGGTAACAGGTTCTTGTAAAAATATTGCAAACTCTCACTGGTGACTCCAAACTACTGAAGATACTTCTAAAATGTAGTGGCGTTGTGAGGACTATATATAGTGCATATAATCCACATATTGATAGAATATAGTTTCATGCTGAATTATAAAGCAAACAAAAAATAATGAATTTTTCGTAACTTCTCGATATCGACATGATTTGCTGCCAACAAAGCTCTAAACAAATACCACTTAAATGATTCAAAATAAGGCAATCTCTAGTTTTCATAAAAGAATGATAAAAAATAATTTTAAGACTTCAAGAATAATTAATATGAAATTGATACAAAATGAAAAAATCTCAACACTTTTGCTTGACCTCTTGATTAGAATTTGGGCTGGAATATCAATGGTCAGGGTAATAGTTGATATTTTAACCAAGAAAAAATTTTCATTTTGAATCAAAAATAGATAAATTAAAAAAAAAACTTTCTAACAAAAGAGATGAATTCTTAAATCAAAAAGACGAATTTCCAACAAGAATGAAATGTTGAACGAACAACGATTTTTCAGTCAGCAAAGAAAAAATTAAATCCAAAATGTTGAATCTTTTAGCCAAAAAGAGAAGCTTTCTACAAAACAGTAAAATGTTCAGATAAGTAGTTGAATTTGTAACAAAATAAATCACATTTTGACCAAATAACAGTTGATTTTTCAACAAATGCGCATGATTTTCTACCAAAAAAACAACTTCTCAATCAAATACATCAATGTTTAACCATATAGTTAAGTGTAAATTAATTTTTAACAAGGAAAAACTAATTTTGAACTAAAATTATGAATTTTTAACTGCAATTATGAATTTTGAACTAAAATTATGAATTTTCGACAAAAGAAATTAATTTTTAAGGAAGAAAATCAACTTTTAACTGTGGAATCGTATTTTCAACATAAAAAGATGAATTTTCAACGAAAAATGTAATAGCTGATATTTCATCTAAAAATATTTTAATTCAAAATAAAAAATAATTGATTCTTTTAACAACAATAAACGAATTTTTAACTACATTAATTGGGCTGCCAGATCAAATAAGGGCACATAAATTTATTTCGCTGGGACTGGGACGACCTCTGGAGGCTATAAAAAAACATTTTGAATTTTCATTTTTACAGCTATATCTAGATGTAAAATTTCATTGCGCGTTTTTTTTTCTCCGTCAGTCAGTTTTCAGAATTTTCAATAAAACTTTTTAGAGAATGCGTGTTGAAACGCTCTTCGACTGATAGAGCAAGAAGAATTTTTAAATACACATTTAGTAAAAATTTTATTAATTTTTTGCTGATGCTCAGCCCATATAAGTTTTCTCTAACTTCCAGCGGTTCGTTCATCGAGCAAATTTTGAGCAACGGGATACTTCCAAGAAAGTTGTTAACTACAGTACAAAGAAGTTTTCCGGAAAATTTTAAACCAGTCAAATTGATATTTGAGAAATTATAATGTCTCGAGTCGCTAGCGGCTTGGCGATGGCGTCTCGAGCGCTGTCGGTAGGGAGAGTCTAAACTGTGATTTTTAATACAGTTCACCGGCGCCAAAGCTAAAAACGAATAAAGAAGTCAGGTAATATGAAAGAATTGTAAATAAATAAATAATATTGCAGCTTAACTTTCAACTGAAAAAGATAAATTTTTTACCTAAAATGGAATAGTTAAATTTTCAGCTAAAAAAATTAATTTTAAACGAAAACAAAAAACGAATTTTTAACAAAACAGTTCAATTTTCAACAAAAGAAATGATTTTTTTAAAAAGTTGGTTAACTTTCAACTAAATAGTTGAATTTCCTATCAATTTGTTGTATTTTTGAGTCTAAAATACGAATTTTCTACAAAGCAGTTGAATTGTCGACCGAAACCGATTAAGTTTCAACCAGATTGTTGCATATTTAACCAAAAAAAGATAAAACTTCTACAAAAAGAGATGAATTTGGAAACCAAAAAGACGAATGTTTAACGAAATAGTTGAATTTTTAACAAACAAAAAAAATTGTTAGTCAAGAAAGAAAATCCCAATCAAATTGTTATATTTTTAATGCAGAAAGACCAAGAAGAATGAATTTTGTAATAAAATTAATGAATCGACAACAAAAGAATTAAATTTTTAACCAAAAAGATGAGTTCTCAGCCAAAAATTGAACAGTAGACTTTTCAATTAAAAAGAATGAACTTTCAACTGAAAAAACTAAAAATAGAAGCCTGTGATAAATAAATAGGAATTTCGATCATTTACAGACTAAGGAATATTATTTTAAATAAACACATTTTATTTTCTAAAACCAATTTCATGAAGGTTTTACGTTCATTTAAATACCACAGCTTTTATTTTATATGTCTGGCCTTTCCGTACGTTTGTAAAATCTTTGTAAATAATAATGTAACAATTATCAAATCATTATCATATCACGATTATTATCACAATATTATCATATCATGTCGTGCACTAGGCACTACAGTAATCATTTGATTGCATCTACAAACACCTTTATAGGCGATAAAGTTATAAATAATGCAAAATATTATGTATAATTTTCCTTTTTTAATGTATAAAACAAATGAAAATTATACATAATATCTCCCACTATGTATAACTTTTTCGCCTGGGGTTTACAATAAATCGTTTTAAATTTTGTTTTGCACTGATTCGCAGACTTTAAAATATCTTACGTAAGAAATTGATTTTGATCATTTACCCCTCCCCCCATGTAAGACAATTAATACACGGCCCCTTATTGTCATTTTATATTTTATTCAGAGCATATTATTTAGTCAATCGCAGGTTCTGACACTGAAGTGGAGGCTAATGTGTTAATGTATATTG
>JAUELO010000347.1:5257750-5268786 GCA_032357855.1 Amphibolips quercusostensackenii
GAAGGGCCAGTTGGGGAGTTCAAACGGGGGCTAGGGATGAATTAGAGGAAGAAGTTCATTGCGGGGAGAGGACGGGACGTGCAAATGAGGGCAGTAAAGATAGAAGGGGTGACGTGTAAGTTTATGACAGTGTACAATAGGGATGGGATGGAAAGGATTAAAGAAAGAGTAAGAGAGTTGCTAGGCGAAAGAGAGGAGGGTATAATGGTACTGGTTTAGGGATTTTAATGCAAGGATGGGGGGAGAAGAGGGCCTTTACAGGGAAGGAAACAGTTTTAAAAGGAAATCGAACGATAAGATAATAAATAAGGAGGAAAAGATTCAAAGGGACTGGACATAGGATAGTGGTTAGGCACAGGGGGCTGGTATGGTGACTGGGGACAAAGAGGGAGAATACACATATGTGAGTAAGGTAGGGGTATCCGTGATAAGCTATGTGGTCGTGAATATGTAAAGGTGAAAGGAGATGAAGAGAATCGCAGTAGAAGGAAGGGTAGAATCAGACCATCAGCTTGGGGGAGAGGGTGAGCTGAACAAGGAAGGCGATAGAGAAGTGTCAGGAGCAGGCAGGGAAGGTACGCTTCAAAAAGAGAGTTGGTGAAAGAGATATAGGAGGATCTAAAAAAGAAAGTGAAAGCTTGGTTGCAAAATAAGGTATTCAGATAGTAAAAAAAGAAATGGCGTGGCCGCGATGACATAGATAATGTAAAAAGATGAAAAGGAAGGTAAAAAAGAAGTACAAGAAGTGGAAAGAGCGAGCTGCAAAAAGAGGGTATTACGTTAAAAGGAGGGAGGGGTTTAAGTTGATGAATAAGAAGAGAGAACAGGAAAAAGAGAAGGATCTGGAACATAATAAATAGGTTTAGGAAGCGTAGAGTAGGGATAAGCGAAAAGATAGGGAGTGAGGTGTGGAAGTTTTTGAAAAAATCGTTTTAGGGCTCAGATTCACGGAAGAGAGGTGATGGGAGTAGAAGAACGTGGGAAGGTGTAAGGGAGGAGTTGAATGACGAGGACATACAGAAACAAGTAAATAAGTTAAGAAGGTTAAAGGCAGCAGGCGTGGGTGGGGAAGAGAACGAAGCTTAACTCTTTAGTACACAACAGGTTGGGGAGAGGCTGAAGGGGGTAGTGATAAGAGAATGGAGGGGGAGGAATTCCCAGGAGAATCAAAAGAGAGGTTAATGGTGCCACTGTTGGAGAATGCAGAGGGGAGAGGAATATTACCGGAGACGCAGGCGGTATATAGTTTACGCATTTTTCGTAGATCTCAAAGGCGCGTTTCCTTTGGTGAAGAAAGGAAGGTTTTGCAAGCAATGGAGGAGAGGGGAGTGGAGAGAGGGTCTGATCGAGGGGGTAAGGGAGGTATATGAAAAGATTAAAGATAGGGCGAGAGAAGAGGAGAGGATTTCGGATGATTTCTAAATGGAGAGGGGGTTAAGCGAAGTGTGCCTGCTTCGTTTAACGTTTTTTTCCAAATTTAATCGCGGATAAGGAGAGTAAGCAAGAGGCCGGAGTAATAGGAAGAGTTAGGGTAGGAGGGATTAGGATATGGCAACTCGCGTATGCAGATGACGTCGTGTTGCTGGCAATAAGCGAGGAGGCATTAAAGGAGAGATGAAGGGGTTGAGAAGATACCTGGATTATAATAGGTTAGAGTTGAATGCAAAAAAGTCCAAGGTTATGGTGTTCAGGAAGGAGGTGGAGGGAATAAGGGAGAGGAATGAAAGTGGAAGGGAAAGGCGGTGCAGGAAGTGAAAGAGTTTGTGTACCTGGGTTTTCTGTTTCGGAGAAACAGGGGAGTGGATGGTCACATAAAAGAAAGAGTGAGAAGGGCAAATGTGGTGATTAAGGCAGATATGGGGGTTGAGAGAGTAGTTGTTTGCAGATGATTCTGTAAGGGAAATTAAATTATTGATTCGCTAGTGATGAGCGTGCTATTTTATAGAGTGGAGGTGTGGTGGTAGAAGAAAAGTGAGGTGGTAAAAAGGATACAGGAGAGGTACGTAAAATGGAAACTGGGATTGGCAAGGAATGCGCCTAATTATATTGTTACGAGGGAGACAGGGAGAACGAGTTTAGTGATTCTAAGAGGAAGACGGGCGTGTAAGTACGAGGAAAAATTTTCGGAGGGGGGGCGTAAGATAGTTAGTGAGTGTTGGACGGAGAAGGAGAACAGGGGAGGGGAAGACGGATGTTGAAAGAGAAAGGTGATTTAGAAGGAATAGGCTCAGCAGAGGGACGAAGTGAGAAGGATGCATGAGGAGGGGAGAAAGGTGTATTAGATGGTCAAGAAGAATGGCATGGAAGGAGAGCAGGCAGTTGGGGAGGAGAGAATGAAAGAGTCAAGGTTTAATGGAAACTATGGGTGGATTATGCCAAGGGAATGGGGTAAGCATGGAGGTATTACTTCACGGAAGAGAGTGGTTGCATGAGTGAAGGGGGTGTTGATTAAGATGGAGAAGACGAGAAGGAAGAAGAAAGAGGAATGGAGAAGGAAACATTTAAAAAGGAGAGAAATTAGATATAAGTAAAATATAAATACTGTAAATAAATAGTAGATAAGTATTAGATATTAATCGCGGAGGCAGAGTTTGTCAATGCGACTTGCATTGCGAAAGATAGGGGCATGCATGCGAGGTGAAACGAAGAAGGCAAAGCGATAAAAGCGAGCAGTCGTACACTCAAGGCAGTATTAAGGTGTGGATAGATGTTAGTTTGTAAGGATTAATTTTAAGACAAATTTTGTAAAACATGGATGTTTAAAATTATTTATTAGCTAAAAATGACTAATAAATAAATAAACCGTTTCAATCATTTAAACATTTTGATCGATTATTCTAATGAGTCTCAAAGTAATAATAACCAGTAGATTCGTTTAGATCAATATAAAATGCAATTAAAATAATCGATTTGTTCATTAAAAAGAGCAATCAACACACTAGAAAGTGAGTCTAATAATTGAAGTAACTATTCTAGTTCGAAACTTACAAAATTATAAATACAGCATCTCATTCGAGAGACCTAAAAATAAAACCTAACCTTTGGAATTTTGGTTTATGTAATTAATTAAATATTTCAAGTTAGCTGCATAGCAACAATGCACGTGCATTCAAGAGTCTTAGTTGCGCAAATACTTTAGGGCTAAAAATTTAAGCATAGCTAAAAATCCTTCCCAAATTCCTACATACCATATCCGACGAGGTGCATCCTACCTGTTACCTCAAAGCAGTCATTCATCACTTCTTCCCATCGACAGAATGAATTGTTCACCGGGAAAACAAAAATTAAACTTCAACTTGCCCGTCGGTGTTTTGTGTCGCACGTTACTCAGTACGCGAATTATTACTCCCTAAAATTACGTGGTCAATAAAGAGAATTTTCGCGACGTACACAATTGAAGAATTGAACAGATTCAAAATCTACAAATTGAAAAACAAAATAGCTGTGTGCAGTCAGAGTTAAGGTGAGACCTATGGACTAGAGTGGAATAACCATTCGCGTACTATGTCGCGCAAAGTAAATGGTGGTGAACGACGCTCTGCGACTACGATCAAGCTTGTAAATGAAGGCCAGAAGTAATTATACATTTTTTTTCATCAGATTTATTTCAGTATATTAAATTGATAAATAGCAACTATTACTATTTAGGTTTCTCATCTCTGTCTCTCTGCCTCTACCCCCCCCCCCTCTTTCTCATCGTTGGGACTGGGGATTAAACATTGAGGCGCTAAAATTTTACAAATTTATTTTTTACAAGAAGAAATTGTTTTGCCTGCTATACCTTTCGCTACCGTAGACAGGCGGTAGTTTATAAGAAATGTAGATGTATTATTTAAATCGTTCTTAAATCACTCTGAATATAAAACTTCAATTTTGTTTTTGCCGACAATAGAGTCTTTTAAAATTATTTGAACAACCCTACAAAATGTCGGGATTACAAGGGTTAGGGCTCTCAGTCCGGGAGTAGGATTACTAATCGAATTCCACACATAAAAATAAAGGTAAACTACTTCGTTTTGAATTGGCTTATCAGGTAGATACCTCCGACAAACGAGATTAGAATTAAATTTTATATAGCAACACAATCTTTCGTTTAAATTGCTCGTTCGTAACAATCAAGTAGAAAATTGCGGAAATTATATGAAATGCACTAAAGACTGTTTGTCTCGTCATAAATGTTTAAAAATACATAATAAAAATGTAAAAAGTAATTTTTGTTTTGTAAATACAAAGACGTTGGACCAGACAAAATTATTGGGTATCTTTTATTTCCCTTCTCTCTACTAACAGCAAACTTTTGTATTTTTCTTCGACGAAAAAAGGTAGAAGTTTTTGAGAAGTACATTAGTCGTGCCTTTCTGAGGGCGCTTTAGATTCTTGGAATACGAGAAATATTATTGTTCCATAAAGCGAGAACAGGATTTGCAATACTTACCTTATATATACGATTCTACGTAATGCGACATTTCCATATTTTCCTTGTACACTACAACACAAAAAATATGTACAACGAAATGTCTATAATTTTATATGGTATAATAATAAGTAATATAATTATTATAATTTACGTCAACACAAGATTTGTAAATAATTCAATAGATAATTTTAAGGGAAATTTCAAAATTATTATCAACTTTCGTAGTATTAAAATAAACAGGTTTAGTAAATATAAAACAAGAGCGAATTCTTTGCGGCATCTTTTTATCATTTATACACGTTTTCTCTTCAGAGACCATTTTTATTATTCCAAGAAGAAATTAATTATTTATTTATTTCATTGCCAGTGATATTATTTTATTCGACATTTATTCCGACATGTCAATGAACTAAAAAAAATAGAAAATAAACAATTGCATTTTTCATTCAAATTTAGAATTTCCGCCAAGACAGGAGGTAGCACCACGCAGATGCGGCTGTTACTGACAGTCCATTTTCGCAGTACGATTGAGTTATCGAGCGCTAAGCTGTCACCCCAGAGTCAGTCGGCTGCCTTACCACTTTATGTTATTGCTATACTTTTCACTCTCACTTTTTAGAAGTTATCTTATTTTTTTCAAAAAACCAGAGACTTACCCAATGTCCTACCAGCACGAAACCCCATTATCAAAGTGTGTACAAGCGCATGCATGTGTGGATGTGTGTAGATGTCGCACTTTTCTAGAAACACAATAACTTAAAGACAATGGCAGATAAATTGATGGAAATTGGAGGGCTCATTTTCACCAATAATATCTCAAAACTAAATAAAGGATTTCTAAAAATATGTATTATATTTTTTTAGCAGTTTATATTATTTTAAAAATCGTTTTTGTATAGTAAAACTTTTTTTATTAACATAATTGAAAGTTGATGCAAGAATAGAAAAGATTCCTTGTTTCGAAAAGAATCGGTCGACCTACATTAATAAATACATTTCATCAAAGGGTGAGAAAATTATGGTCATGTATATTATGTGAAAAATCGATTTTTGTAGTAAAAATTTTCTTTATCACATAATTTTAAATTGATGCAAGAATAGAAAAGATTCGTAGATAAGAGACGAACCGATTGACCTATAATACTAATACATTTTATTGAAAAGTAAGAAAGTTACGTCAATAACAAACAAATTATGTAAACATTTTTGTATTTAGGAAGATTTTATTTCCCCCTATTTTGAACGTCATAAGTCATAAAAAGCATTAATTTTATAACACAAATATTATATAAATATTTATTTTATTTAGGAACATTTTATTTCGTTTTATTTGAAACTTCTTAATTCATAATAAGTGCATCAATTTTCTTTCTTTTTCGAATAAAACGATTGAAAGGTTTGGACAATTATTAAAATTAAAAGTGATATTTTGTGTAGAAGTGCTAGACATTAAGTTATTAATTTCTACATTATGATAATATACGATCTTGGTGCTTGGAAAGCACCAAGCACATAGCGCTGTAGCCAGAAGTCGCTCCCGGAGAGGGAAGTGTGGGTGGGCGGTGAAACGCGTTTATGTTTAATGAAAATAAAGTCTTTGAGTGCATCTCTAAAATTTTTTGTAGTTATAGTTTTTAAATGTAGAAATCGCGTAAAATTATTACCAGAAGTCTAGGTCGGGATTACACGTTGCCAGAAGTCGGCAAAGTTGTAAAAAAATGTTTGAATTTTAATGATACAAGTGTCCGGACTTATATAGCTGTATACAAGTTTAAAAAATGAATCGAAAATTCAGTTTCCAAAAATCAGTTGAAGTTATAGTTTTTGAGTTATTAAGAATTTAAGCTGGACCAATCAAGAGCGCAATACGCGTACGTGAGCGGGAGTCCAACATAGTGTAGTGACTGTCGCGAACCTCACTTCGGCGTTCGCGATGTTAACACTAGGTTGGAGTTCTGCTTCCGTACACGTATTGCGCTCCTGATTGGTCTAGCTTATATACCTAATTACTCAAAAACTAAAACTTCAACTGATTTTCGGAAAAGGAATTTTCGATTTGTTTTTGAAATTTTTATACAGCTATATAAGTCCGGGCACTTCTGTCTGGCACACCCTGTATAAAAAATGTTAATATGGCCAGAAGTTCCTGAAACGGTAAAACAAATTTTTTTTCATTTAAAATAATTTTATGCAGTTTTGACAATCTTTGAGCAATCTTGTTAAGGAGTTAGTCAAGTTTCTGGCACCCAAAAAAAAGGCAATTTTTAATATTTTTTTTTTTTTTAAGACGGGTTTATTTACATTGAAATAAATGTATGTAAATGTATTTACGCGAATAATACATATTTCGAGAAGTCACAGTAATTTTTTCCTCGTAGAATATCTGTAAATAAGCGAGTTATAGTTCATCTCCTAGAAGTCTAAAAAAAGGCGTTTTGCGGTGATCAATACTCATCATGACAGGATCATCTGAAGCAAAAAATTGGAGTGTCAATAATTAAAGGAACACATACTTTTGTCTTTAATCGAAGCATTTAGCGATATTTCAATTTTCGAAAAAATTACGCACGTTTAAACATAATTTTTTTGGACAAAAAAAAACATCTGTTTTTCGCTTCAAAAAAAGAAATAATTGACAAAATCAAAAATCCTTCGATTAAGGACAACAATTTAGTGTTATGAATAACTGGTCAAAATTTGGTAATGATCGGATAAGACATTCTTTAGATATCTTGATCACCGAGCGAAAAACATTGTTTTGAGAAAAACGCGTTTAAAGTTTTAAATTTTAATGGAAAAAAAAATAATGGACTAAATTAAAGTATATACGGTTTAAACATAAGGTATTTATGTTATAAATAACTGGTAAAAATTTTTCTATGATCGGATAAGCCGTTCTTTAGATATCGCATGTATGAACTTCGAAAACGTTGTGTTATACAAAACGCGATTTGAAAAACACGAAATACGTGTATCTAAAAAAGAACGAATGGCTTTACCGTAATATATCGCCAGTTTGTCTATCAATTTACCGGTGAGACGACCTCGACCGCCGAGTCCTTTTGGTTGGTTTGTTTTTACCGAGCTAGCCTTTTTACCTGTACCTTTTTTAGAAGTAAGCCTTTTTACCTGCTTTTTGTTGCTTTTGTAATTTTCACTAAGTTACGCAGGCAAGTTTCCATGCGCTTTTGAACGTGGCTAAAACATTCCTTCTTCACAACAGGGGTTTCACCATACGGTTTGGCTTGTAACAAGCCGCCGTACGTCTATGAAACCCCGTCGCCACCATAGTTTACAAATCGTACACCGAGATTATTGACAGAGCGAAGAAACATTTCGACGATTTACCTGCCGAACCTTTGTGGTTCGCGGTACGCTCTTTTTCATGTGTTGCATAATGATCACTATATTCAGCAGTGCCTCGTTTCGGTTTCCACAAATCATAGATTTCACAGTATGCACTTTTAACTTAAACATCCAAAACTTTGCCTTATAGCATCCGATCAAACTAACGATACCGTATAAAGATGTATACCCTCGTTTATGCCATGTACCATCGCCTGATGCGGTTAAATCCGTATTGTTATCAATATTAGTGTGTTCACTTTTTTTTTTAATTTCTTCACGAGCAGCTTTTTTCATTAAAAATTCAGCGACATTTTTACTGGCGGTATACAATTGACTGAGAATCTTTAGGTAGAATGGTTTTGATAAAAATGGCGGAAGGTCCATCAATTCACAAAATTGTACTATACCTTTAAAACCAACGCCCAATAGACGCATCACACAAATAATTTGTCGATTGATCTCATATCTATACCCGACGTTCAGGCACAAAATTGACAAAATTTATAATTCGATAGCCTATTGAACCATCTTTCGGCATAGCGTACTCTCTTTGATTTTGAAATTTCTTCGATGAAGCTGACAATCCGGAATCTTTGATCTCTGCAGTTTTTGGATTAAACACATTTTTTCTTTTTTTTTATCTGCTTTTGTACACTTTCGTCGATTTTCTTGTTTCTCTTCCAACCTTTGCACGATTCATTTTGTATGTACTATCTAAGAGCGAAGGACAATAGTCGCAGCTTCTCGTAACTACCTAGTTGTGCAAAAACTGCTCAAAAAGCCTTCGCCTGAGGTCGTATATTTTCGGTAATTTACGCTCTGATTTCGATGGAATTTTGACACAATATTTCTGAAATGTTATACTTTCAGATAATGCAATAAAAAAACGATTTTTAACAATTTTCAAACTTGACTAACCCCTTAATGAATTATAGATAAATTGGGAGTAGATAAAACGAAGGATGAGTATAAATAATTACATTAATCTTGTCTTAACTCGTTTTTATATATTACTTAAAAAATAATATACTATAACATAAAAATAGGATTTTTATTAATATTCACAATCTGACTGATCATCTACATTCTCGTCGCTGGCATAATCAATATCTGAGTCATAATCTAAAACATAAATTATCATTTTTATAAAAAAAAAAACTGTTGTACAACGAGAGTTATGCATCATGTAATAGTTGAATACCTTAACTTCAGATTCGTTATTTAGTATAACATCTGTAACTGTTGACGGTAATTGTGGGCCATCAAACCATTTAAATTCGTACATAGTTCGTTGTTCTGTCTAGCCGCAATCAGTAGATTCGAGATATTTGCGATGTATCTCGCCCTTTCAAATTGCTGCCGTAGTTCTGATTGACAAGGAGGCAAGCTTGATGCGTCGAAATTTTTTAATGATTTTTTTTGAACGGCTCATTACCATCTTTTATTTTATAATTCCTTAAAAACATCTCGAATCGAGTACTATTGACAGATTGAATTTGTTTTTTCGATGTGATTCCGTATAAGAGGCTCGTATATACTTCTAATACTTGCAAAACTTCGTCCTTATTACACGATATATTTCCTACGTCTGAAAAAGCCTCTATATAATTCTGCGATTGAGACAATATTTTAAACGGGCGTTGCTTGCCTTTTCTGTAAAACGCTGGATTGTAATCACAGCCGGTGAATGCGCGAAAGTCAGGTAACACTTTACATAACTCGTCTCCCAGTAAATTGTATAATTTATTAACATCAATTATACATCTCTTATTTGACACACCGTATTCTATCCAAATGTTACTTTGGCTTTTACAATGATGCATGTTTCCGAGCATAATAATTAATACGTCCGTGTCAGAACACCTAATTGTTATGTTGGTATCAGAATAAATATTTGTAGCATGGAATACTTTTTTCGTAACCGCTTCTTCATGCGAGGGACATGAAAATTCATCGCTTTTGGTTTTAATTACGCTACTATTATTATTGACCTCATAGGTATAACAATGAACGTAATTCGCATACAGCGCTCATAATCTTTGATGGATGGTTGACAATATCGATAAAAAATAAGATGAATACTTGATGCACCATTATTTGTAATCATCTGAAGTACATTTTTTAAATACCGCCAAATGTTTTAGGAAATTCCTAAATGCAATGAAGTAAAAAATATCCGTCAAACAAGAGGACATCAGTATACGTAGGCGCAGTACTTTCAACTTACAGGCATTTTATCAGACTGGACTTGTCTGCCTTGAAAATCGATCCATCCATATGGCATAACGACATGGGTATTGGAGTAATCGGAAGAGTTACAATTTTTTTAATACCGGTATTATTTTCCATAGAGATAGCTAGCATACGACCGAAAAGATCACGTTGCAGACAAACTTCTTGGACCTTATTATTTACAATCATTTTTTTCTTTTAATGACTACTTGAGAAGTTTAAAATTTTATTCTGCTTTAAAGATGCCTCAAAACTGTCAATATTTTCAGCACGTTTAGAAATAAACTATTTTCTTTGCAGTTCAACAGTTTCTTCAACTTTCAGTAAGAAATCAGCGACACTGTCGGAGGCCAACGCCCTGTACTGATATTATATAACTTATCATGATTGAGTTTGTTGCTATCAAATGGATTAATATTATTTCTTAACACTTCAATAAATGCGTTCAACTGTAAATTACCTTTTTTTATTTGATGTTATTCCAACTCATATGTTATGTCTGGAGCTTTTTTTAGGCCACATATCTCGCAAACATAAGACATAATCGCTGATCTTATCCCATGGCTGACGCGCTGATATAGAATTTGTAAAATGTGATACCCGTGAGCTTCCGAGCAGCATCAGCATTGATAGTTTGCTCCAGGCTTAAATAAACTGATATCCTTGAAAAACATTTATCGGTTAATTTAACACCGAACATTCCTTTTTTAGACTCATCTGCTAAATCTGGATGTGTTTGTTCAACTTGCAGTAAATTATTATAATATTTTTGTAACCATCGTGCATAATTTATTTGATTAAAGATGAAAAAAAACATTGCTTATTTTCGGGATAACGTATTTGCACAGTTCGAAATCGCCCAATCTGATCTTGCAGTTAGAATAAGTTCATTTCCAAGAATATTTTTTAAAGATTTTTCAGATTAAAACTTGAGTAATTCTTCGGTAACATCGTCAGAGATTCCGATATCGTACTTAATTAAAAATTGTTCCACGTGTAGCATTTGGAGGCCTAAATGCTACTAAAGGGTGTAAACGCT
>JAUELO010000347.1:5375959-5396069 GCA_032357855.1 Amphibolips quercusostensackenii
CTGTATGTATGTATATTGTCTATAAGTTTGTCTGTTGTCTTTATGTATTCTGTTGTCTGTATGTATGTATGTCTCTCTGTGAGCACTATGACTTAAAAAAAAAATCAATTTATAAGATTTTTTTTTAGTACACTGGTTGAGTGTCTTAAATTGAAGGCCAAGTTCGTTAGCCACACATTTTGGATTAAGATTCTATCACTGATAACATTTTGAAAATTTTTAAAAAATCATTTTTCAAATATTTAATAATAATTTTATGTACTTTTAGAAGCAGAACTCATTAAAAGGAATAATTTATCCTAGTAACGTTTTTTAATAAAAAATAATCACCGGTGTTATAGTGAATTAAAAATGAAAAAAAAAAAAACATTTTAATCCAAACAACACATGGTATAAAAAAGGTCCGAATAAAGTTCCGTTATGAACGCCCTGTAAAACTACTATAAGAGCTTTTTGTATTTTTTTTTTAAATCGAAAATTTTGATTTTTGTTGCACAAAAAATATTAAAAAATCATAAATTTTATTTTGCGGTCAGACTGTGAAAGATATGAAAGAAATAAAAAATTGTGCACCCTAAAAATAGTTACAAATTTGTTATTATTCACTTTGTAATACGACGCGTAGCTTTTGTTTTACTCGTAAAAAACAGCATTAAAAATAGAAAAATTGAATTTTAAGATGAACAACACAAGATACCAAAAAATAAGGAGACAAAATTTGCTAATCAAAAAAAGAGCTACAAATTTTTTGTTTTCACTATATTTTTATAGGATGCGTAGTTTTTTTTCTTATCGTGAAATATAACACTAACTAGGATAAAATTTCATTTCTGAAAAAACGACGCAAGGCACAAAAAAATAATTCAAGAAAAAGAGTGCGTGGTTTTCTTTAGTTGAGAATTAAAGTATTTTGTTGAAAATTCGTCTTTTTTGTGAAATTTAGCTATTTCTAGATAAAAATTACAATCCTTTTTGGTTGAAATATCAACACTTATATTTTATTTATAAATCCAGCTTTCTTGGTTGGAACTTCAATTACTTAGTAGAACGTGAAACTACTTTTTTGAAAATAAATCATTTTTGTCAATGACCCATAATTTTAGTTAAGAATACACTTTTTTTTAATAAAATATTTAGCCTAAATTTTTTTTGTTAAAAATCAATTTTTTTAATCAAAGATTTAATTATTCTATGTTTGTTTTAAAATTTCTATTTTTCTGTTTTAAATTTAAGTACTTGTTTCAGAATTTCCTTATTTTTAGAAATTCAAATTTTTCTATACAAAGTCAATATTGTTGATTGAAAGTGTAACTATTAGGTTGAAAATCCTTCTAAATTTTAAAATATTTGTCTGATAATTTTGAAAATTGCATTATAAATTATTATTTTTTGTAGATTATTGAATTTGAAATCAAATACAAATTTAGTAACTTCTTAATGTAAAAAAATATAAAGCGAAACGCAAAGCGCGCGATCAAGGTATTTTGGAGCGCGAAGCGCGACGTCTAAATCGCGTGCCGTAAGCGAGCGTAAAATTTTTTGTTCATGTTATACTGTGCGCAGCACCAAGCGTGAAACAAGAGGTTCGAATAATTTTCAAATCAAATATCGAGCGCGAAGCGCAAGTGCCTGGGAAAGAATGTATTCCTACAGGTCGATAAAACCTTGAATAAGTTGATTCTGATCTTCACTCAAAACTAAAATAATTAAACCAAAAGCATCTTACAGTAATTTAGCTTACAAAGCTTGAGAAATTAAAAGTTTTTCTTTGGACTTTAAAAGAAGTGTGAAAAACGCAAATCATTTCTATAATGTTATAATTAAATCAAAGGTTATCGTAATCGTGCAGAAATGTTGACGTGCTTAAACATATGCAACAAATTATTGTTATTGTATAGATTTTCAGAGAATCATATCAATACATATGAATAATCGAGCGCGAAGCGCGGGTACAATAATAACAAGTGCTATAAAAAAGTGGTTTAAGTTAATTTTATAGGACTCTTTGAAAGCTGTAGCTCCTTGTTAAATTTTTTTTATGTATCTCAGGATATTTAGCTTGAAATTCGCAAAGAATATTTTGTACAATATATAACGACTATTAGAATTAGCTGCGTGTAAATATTTTTGTTTAAAAAGATGTTATAAGTTGTTGCTTAAGCCTATGCATGAATCATGCATTCATATATTTAAGCTAATGGGGAGTCAAGCGAATTTTAGGTAACATCAAAGCGTGCAAAAGCACTATTTTGTGACAAAATCGCCTGAATAGTTCAATTTTCAACACATTTTGAGGTATTTTTTCAATAGGCAAAAGGCTTTCGGGTATAAGGTCTAGCTGCTATTAAAACGTATCAGCTAAAGCAAAACTTTTTGCAAATGGTAAAATCTATTTATTTTTTTATAAACATTTCAAGTACGACACTGTTTCAAAGATTTCGAAATTTATTGAAATAGGTCGAGAATCAGTATAGTGACAAAAAGAAAACACTTAATAATCTTCTTAATCAAAAAAAAAAAAAAAAAATGCTCAATGATGTTACAAAAAAATTTATGAATAAGTATCATTTTTTCGTAATTTTTAATGATAAGTTGTTAAAATTTATTTTTCTTGCACAATATATACAAAAAATAATATTATACTACAATTCAGTAAACCTTTATTTTATTTTTCAATTATTTAAAAATTTTTGAAACAAGTACACAATTTAACAATGTCTGAATAAATGAGCCTAATTTTTTCACATAAACTAAAAATGTCTTTCCAGTGACTTTGAGCTGTCCCATTTTTTAAATAACAATACATTTTTATTTTTTATACAATATCTGTAAGCAAATGCACATTTACAACTTTTTACATGACTGTTCTAATTTTTTTAACAATAGAAAATGGAGCTTAATGTAAAAGCGTCTAGTTGATACCCACATTTAAATAAAAAATCCGCGCGGTCAAAATAAAATCTCTCTGATTTTTTAATGACAAGTTTTTTGAATAACTATTTTATTGAAAAACTTATTTATACCTTTATGAAGAGTTTTCACGCTAGAAGTTTTTTAATGTTTAAAATTTGCTGGACTCCACAAGAACCCAAGTCGTTTAGCAAAAGTACTTTAAATAACGTAATCCTGTGTTCCTTGTTGCAGAATTAAGTTTACAGGCTAGGCGTTTTCCTGATGGTGACCGTGATCCTGGTTCTTCTTTAAGTAGATCTTCTTCTGGTTTTTCATCTTTTTCTTCTAATTCTCGTTCTTCTTCTTTTTCTTTTGCTTCATCTCCTGGAAGGTCTCTTTCTCCTGTCAGACCGTTACGTGACGGATCCGTGTCTCCTCCTGCCAGGCGACCTACTCCTCGCTTATTTGGATATAGTTTACAAGACTTGAGATTAATTCGACTTGTTCCCCGGAACGATCCAAACCAAGTATTCCAACTGCGACTATACACTTTTCCTCCTAATAAGCCAATTCAATTTAAAGCCATAAATTTTGCCGCTAGGCCCATACCACCTGGACAACAAATTGTACTGTCATCAGAAGATGGTGACGTCTACGGAGTATTGGAAAAATATCCAAATAAAAACATTTTCAGTGCAATATATAAAGCTAGCTTGGAGATAAAACAAGCTAAAATAAACATTTATACCGGCGATGTTCAAGAATTGACCAAAGAACAAGCCGCGGAAATTCCAATAGGCAAGGCAAAGCAAATTGAAAAGACTCCGAATATTTCTTGTGTAAACTACAATTATTTAGATTGCCAATCAAAAGTAAGGGTCAAAACATTCATAAATTCAATTTTGCAATTTTTACTTTTCTTATCTTTAATTTTTTGCAAGGTGGCCGTTGAGTCAAAAAAAAAACTAAAGAACGACCGGGGAAAGTGGCAGTGAATTTCTCCTAGACCAGAAATTTTACAAATTTTTTCAATACAAATCTATCCATCTACATGAAAGAGCATAAATTTCATATCACATGTTGTGATTAAATTTAAAATGAGTTGAATTTGAACTTTTTTATTTTTATTTCACTTTACCACTTTCTTCAATATAAAATCTTTTTCTCTCCAAAGTTTCACAATAAACGTACATTCTTAATTCAACAGTTTTCAAAATGCAGTCTGTAAAGCTTAACGTATAGTTTTTTCATGTTTTTGTCAACTCAAATTTTTCTTACCGTTGTTAAGTACCAGTTTTTAGAAAATAGTTGAATTATAATAAATTATTAGGATTTTTGGGTAAAGTGATTTTCTAAAACTCTACTGTTTCTACATCAAAAGTAAATCTTTTTGTAGTTCAAATCTAAAGGACAAATTTTCTTAAAAGAACACATTTTTTCAAAAATACTTGCATTTGACAATAATTAAAATCCAATTTTTAAAATTAAAACAGCAGACTTGTAGTAAATATTTTCCTCGTAAAAATACGTCATTAGTTATTGAAATTTAACAATCTTCTCAAATGTTAACTTTTTCCTAAGATATGACCAATAGTATCACACAATACAACATTCTGAATTCGTTCACCAATAAAAGGCTCTCGTTTAATTTGAAACATTTTATAATAGGAAATAGAACAATTTGCTTATATTGACCAATATTTAACTGTTTCTTTAAAATAAGATGTTTTGAATTTTTTTTAACTTCAAATTTATTTTAAATGATATAATTTTCGAAACTTTCAAATTTTTGGATTTATTTCTTTATCAAGAGCATTGAAAATGATAGAGTAGCTTGTTTGACTTTAACAAATTCCTTTTTATTATTTTTGTCGAGTTTTGCGCTAGACAAAAGTGCGTCAAAAATAAGAAATTTCCTACAATTTGTTTAACTGTATTATATTAAATATATGTTTAAAGAATTAGTATGCTATTAACCGGGTATGCTTATTTATGTATAACCAAATAAAGTAAAAACTGTATCTATCATTATTATTCTATTCTCGTTACCCTAACTTATGTATGAGAACAGTTTTCCTAATAATTATACTATAAAAAATTACAAGATCTCTCAGTCTTTTATCTGCAACAATCAAGTCGACCATACTATGGCTATAACCTCTGCTTCAGGTGTACAAGTTGATCATGTTATGCTTAAACCAAGTATACGTTTGTAACAAAAAAGCCATTCTCTAACCATAAGATAAGCAATCTGCCTTCGTTGCCATATGTTTTTTGATCTCCAAAATTACCTAGCACACTTTTCCTACCCTCGCGTTAGACCTAAACCTATTTGTTAATGTTTTCTAGTCGAACAATTCTTTTCCGAAATATCAAGTGGTGATAGTATAATTCAAAGTATCCCAGAAGACGTAATTTACCTCACTCCTTTTACTATTAACTGGGATGTAACACGCCATGATACAGTGTAGTCTTCTGATTCTTACTTTTATCTACACGCACCACATTTGAGCAAATAGAAGTCAACGCGCCTCAACATACTTTGTTGCTTTTCCATTCATAATTATACCAACTCCTTGGCAACCATGTGCTTTTCCATTTACACCTAAACATAGTTTAGGTCCGTTTACCATCTTCTCATTTTATATTATTAGGCTGTGGCATCATTTTTCTGTTGTTTTAGAAACACATAAGATACCTAGCCTACTTTTGTGCATCATTTCTTGTTATTGTCTTTCCTTAGAATCATTCACCTTTCTAGCATTTCAAACAGCCAGTTTACATTTATTGCCTGAAATGTAACCTTTACCTTTAACAGAAGCATTTTATTCGCCAACACAAGTTTTAATCTATTCCGAGGCTACACTATTGTTTGTACAGCTTATTGTTAACAGTATACGCTTGATAACTAACTCATTGCGGGAAATGTATAGCGCAGGTAAAAAACATATTCGAAATAATTAACCTGTCAAAGTAAAGTGGAGTCAAATTATAACGTCAGTCCCACACGACTTCGGTCAATGGAAACAAGGTATATGGACAGAAGCAGAAACAAAAAAAGTCATGGTTGGTTTATGTTTCCTATTCACAGAAGCATCAGCCTGCAGCAGTGAAGTATTAGATGAAAAAATATGTACAACTTTATAAAGTCCTTCTAGACATCCCCAGCCCGCCTTTGCGCACACCGCCAGAAACCAATAGAGTAATATTTTTTGTGCCGCGTTGGATGATCGAGTTAGTTAAACTTAATATGGGGAAGAGTTCTTAATAATTCATTGCACAGTATTTTTGGCTTTTTCTGATCGTTTAGAACATGGAATTGCTGGGTTTCAAAGCTTAGACTGTGAAGTTTTGTGTTGACACTGTGCGGTGGGGCGCTTTGGCCAATCACAGGTATAGTGAAGAGAATATATTAGAAAAACACAACCTGAAACTTTAGTTTCAGGTCAAACCTAAAGAAGTAAAGTGCAATTTTCACAAAACGTCGGCAAGATTCGAAGTGTTGCACACGATTGAAACCCGAAATACATCCTTTTATCTTGATTATAATAAGTCATCGTTAAAGTTTTAAATTTATTATTTAAGCACTTCACAAGAAAAGTTTTCTTAATAGAACTAACACTTTTAGTAAGCGCAGGTCTTCTCAAGCTAAGCTACTGATATCTTTAACTTTCTTAAAACGATGCACGCACAACCACATCATCTTGAAATTCTTACAGTGAAAAACCCATTTGTGAACAACTTAATCCAAAATCGATTCTACATAAAACAAGTTTGCTCATCATGATAGAAGAAATACAACATACGAAACTTCTGTTGCACACTACTCCCAGAAAACTAGAAAACTTTACATTTTTCTATCAAACATGCTCAGATTTGACGTCTGGTCTACAATGGACCAGATATCATTTGACCAGTCCCAACAGATTAAAGATCTTGCCGCTCAAAAAGAAAGAAATAAAATTTGACAAACTACTTTCAGCAAAGCACACCACTAACTAACACAGCAAACAATATCTCTAATTATCCTCATAAAAATAAAATGACCTTAGCCCTGTGTGAAGGACATAATTTTGCAGAAGCTCCCTCCGAAATCTCGAAAAAATCACCAGTAATTTGGAATCTACAATAGATATCCTTTCACCAAACCAGAAAGAACAGCAAATAAGGAACTCAATCAGAAGTATTACCCGCAGACAAAGGCAAAACAGCAGTGATAATAAATGAAAAAGGCTATAAAAGCAAAATCATAGACCTTTGAACTGACGACACATATAAAAACTTCAAAGAGAACCCACAAAAACAGAAGTCAGTAAACCAAAAGCCTTTTTTAAAGACTTTAAACTTGACAACAAAAGAATATATAAATTAATAGCTACCAATTCAATCTTTCTAAAAGTATCCCGAATTTCCAAAAATCCACAAAAAATATTTTACTGAGACCGATCGTCAGCACGATATATTATTAAATTCTTTGCAAACTTTCTTCCCTATCTCATACCTTCAATAAAACACTGTGTCAGTAATACTTCCTTTTTAATAACAAATTCTACAAACAAACCTCAGGAACAGCTATAGAATTTCCAATCTCACCAGTAACAGCCAACATCTTTATGGAACATCTAAGAAACGAAAATCTCTAAACAATCCAATCTCAAACCAGAATTTTGGTGCAGTTACTTTGAAGATACTTTTATTGTCTGTAGATATGCACAAGACAAACTACACAAGTTTTCCTATTACATCAAACAATCACACCCTAATATCCAGTTCACCATGAAAATCAAACAAAGCAGAAAGTTGCCTTTCTTGTACGTACGATTTACAAAAGATCTGATAACACATTAGGGCGTGTAGTTTACACAAAAAACACCCATACAAACAGATATAAACATGCCTTTTCCGAGCACCACCTATCTCAAGAGCAACCGGTCATCAACTCTCTTGTATACAGAGCTGTTTCCATAACAGATAAAGATAACTTACAAAAGGAATTACCAAACGTTAAACAAATCCTAATACAGAACGATTACACAAACGAAAAAATTAGTAAAGCAGAAGAAAGAAAGAGGAAAACCACCACTTTCCTACCCTATATACAAGTTATTATAGAATCTATAGAAAGAATTTACAAGAAACACAACATTCAAACCAAATCTTAACCACCTGCAAAAATAGAAAAACTTCTGAACAACCCTTATGATAAAAAGCCACCTTTTAGTGATCTAGAAGTATCTAAAATCCCTTGCTCTTGTGGCAAAGTCTACATTGAAGAAAGCGTAATATTATCAATAGGGACAATGGATATAATACCATTCCAATTTGGTTTCCCGTCCTTCCAGGTTTTTTGAAAAAGACTTGATTGACCAATTAGATTTGACCAGCCTATACGATAGGGCTCTCTGGCCAATTACATGTATCGTAAAGAGTATATATGAGAACAACATAACCTAAAAATTCAGTTTTAGATGAGCCCCGAAGAAGTGAACTGCAATGTTCGCGAAACGTCGGCAAGATTTGTAGTTTTGCACACGATTGCAAACCAAAACACATCCTTTAATCATGATTATAACATGAAAATTATTAGTTGGAAAGCTATATTTTACCCTACACTATATATGTCAAAAAATGTTTCTTCAAATAATCGAGCCGCCGCACCGTTGACACTACTGTATGCACGAATAGGTCTCTGATATACCTTTTGCTCAAAAGGTGAGGAAATTCCCCTGATCACAAATATCTTGGTTATTTTTGTGAGAAAGATTTTTATATTTACGTCAGGGTCGATAATATCTGTTTTGTAATTCTAAAATCATTTTTTTTAATTTAGTTTTTTAATAGAATGAAAATGAGATTTTTAACGTTTTATCCTTGACTGACTAACTGAGCTTGTCTGTAAGGCTGTGCAAATAAGTTCTACGTTATGAATTTCAATTGGCCTAAATTGATTAAAATATATATTTGCTCCGAAGAAAATTAAAGTTACTTTGTAAATTTTGTTAGTTGTGTAGTTGATAATATAGTGCATTTCAACCACGGGTGGGGTTGAAACTTGATATAATTGATAAAAATTTGAAAATTATTTTTTTTTAACACAAAATTTTTTTAAAAATATCATTCCAGTTACGAATAAAAGCCAAAACTTAAATCAAAACATCAACAATTATCAGAGAAGATGCGATTTTCCGTATTACAGTAATGTTCAAATAATAAGTTTTATTTCTACTAGATTAAATCATTTTAGCACTCTCGATGTAGAAGAAAAAATACAATTAATAAGATTTTTTTTCTCAATATTTTGTTTTCCTTGTTTATTAATTTTAAGTAGTCATTGTATTTTTAAGTAAACAATAAATTTACTTTTTATCTTTTTTCTCATGAAATTCTTTTTCAAACAATATTTCAATTAAACAACCATAACGAACACAAAATGAAAATTTTTCTATTTTAAAAGCTTAAAATATGTTTTTTTCATGAAAATCATTTAGATAAAAATGTTGTTTAATCTTTGTCAGAGTAATTATGTTACATGTAATCACTTAGCGATGTTTAAAAGAGGCTAGTCATTCCAAATTTCGGGACGACGAGACACTTCGTTTTTAAATACATATTCTAATGAATTTAGGTCAATTGTAATGTTTGAGGTAGGATTGATACATAAAGCCTTACTGACAAGTCCAATAAAACAGTCTAGGATAGAATATAACATTTTTAGTTGTAATTTTATTAGAAAGAATATTAAAAAAAAATTATTCGCAAAACAATAAAATAAATATTATCGACTATGATGCCAAAAAAATTTTTTTTTGCAATAATAACCAAGATATGTATTTGCCATCATCGGACTCTTTCTGACCTTTAATACAAAAGGTATTTTGTAAAACCATTTGTGTATACAGAGTAGTCAACGCTGACCCGATTATTTGAAGAAATATTTTTTTTTAGGCGTTTGTATGATTATATTACGTAAATACATAGATGTTTAGGGTAGACATCAACGTCGTCGGTTCGTACAGAAAAATGTAAAGAGAGAATACATTTTTCTATGTTTCATGACAAATTTGTGTTTTTTAATTAACATTTTATGATATATATATAAATAATTAGGTAACATAACTCGAAAAAATAAAGCTTACTGCAATCACCTGACATCATATTTTTTCACAACTTAAAAATTATGCGCTATAGACGAGCGGCTATTTATGCAAAATATATAATTTATAAGGCTGTGAATAAATAATGGCCCGCCGTACGAGAAAATGTTATGCAAGTGATTAGTTTTGTTTTGTACCAGAGATTAATAAAACATTTTTTTAAATCTGTTTTACTAACAAAGTACAAGGGGAATGAGTATCAACTTAAATGATTAGAGAAATGTATTTTACTTTTTAAGCTTTTGTGCTCTTTAAATCAAAATGGATAAGATTTGACTAGTTGATAATGACATTTTCAGACATTGCGAGTCTAGGACATGCATTCATGATCAGCACCGACTCGATGGCCCGAAACCAATGCAACTCTGAGTATGAAAGAAAATAGGCTGAGGGCGATGAGCAAAAAATTTGTGACCCCGAGGTTTCGTATTATCGTCGTATTTGAAGATTTGCAATAAAAAAATATAAATAAATTGTAAACCGTCCAGAAAATGCAATAAGTCACAGAATCCCAGATGATTTAAATGACTCTGGCAGGGGGCTACAGATTAATATTTTTACTATTGAGTTAATATTTTTAGACTTAGACGTCGACGTGTTTGCCGATTTAACGGTGACGTATGATAAAGAAGAGGCATGTGTCAAGTCTGTTTTTATTTCGGTTGAGTCTAAAGGGTAAAATGAGTAAGAGTATAGATCATAACTCGGATTTCGAAAATGAAGCTAGTAAGGCAATGCGAAATTCCTGATTGTTGCCAGAAGAACAAGAAGATTGGCTAAGAGAGGTAGTAATGGAATATTCGGATGTTTTAAGCGATAATCCTAGATGTTTTAACGGTTACGATAGCACAGTTAAATAATTAACTAGTCAACCTCTAGTTTCAGTGTCCTATACCATTCCTATCGCGTATCATGATCATGTATTGACAAAGGTTGATAGAGGATTAAGATAAGGCATTACTAAGCATGCCCATAGCCGAGCATCTTATTTAGAAATATTCAGGTACGAAGTTTTTCACGAGTTTAGATTTAACGCAGGCTTGGCAGTACATTTATTCGAGAATTAAATTCTATTTTTAAAAATAAATTTTTGAGTTTTCTGACGGCTTATGTGGATACTTCGGTAATTTCCTGAAAGTCCTTTAAGGATCACGTAAAACATTTAGTTCTGGTTTTAAATCGCCTGCGCAAACCTGGTGTAATCATAAAGTTGGATTAGAGTTTGTTTGCTCTAAAAGCGATTCTGTTTTTCGGATTTTTTTTTATATCAATAGTTTATCTCTGGATCGCCTTGAAAACAAGGCGATTAAAAAAATTTTAGAGCCTAGATTTTGGCCTAAGTTACAAAGTTTTCTAGGAATGTCCGAATTCTACCAAAGGTTCAGGTTAAATATTGTAAGTTGCTGACTGAATTTCAAAAATTGCTTAGTTCGAAAAATTAATTCATTCAGAATAAGGAGTATAGTTGAAAATTCGAGCAAGCAAAGGCGAATTTTTTGAAATTTGTTTAGTTGAAACACTATTTTATATACCGTCCCTTTTGTTTGCAGGCAAATGCATCCAGAAAAGGTATATGCGCATTTCTCTATGAGTTTTGACTTGAGGCCATTTATACAGCTACTAAGAATCAATTCTTGGCGATTGATTATCCAGTTCTATAGTTGCAAACTTACTTGAATAGGACTGTTATTTATACTTTTACAGATAATTAGGTCATTTCTTTTTTGCTTGAAACCCCGTATCTGAGTTCGCATTTAGTTCGATGGTCGCTAATATTGCAACAATACTTGTTTATCATTATTTACTGACAGGGTAAAGATAATTTGTTGACGTATTATTTGAGTCAAGTATTGGCGGAGTCAGGGGATGAATTTGCGGAAAAAATGATTCACACTTTGAATGTGCTATCTAAAGAAATGAACAATCCGGAACTAGGACATGTTGATCTTAATGCTCCTGATCGAATTGATTTGCTACAGTTGCGAGAGATTGGATTGTGGCTGGCGAGAAATCATCTTATTACTGTCACTTGTCATAGACTAATAATTGAAAATTTAAATGTCGATCACCCTTATCGTGCTAATGAGAAGATAGTTTATTATGAAGCCAGAAAATATAATTTATGGCACTTAAAGGTACCTGATGAGTTGCAGTATCGGTTAGTTATGGAAATACCTACACGCATGGGTCATGTGGGTGCATATAAAACTTATGTAGAAGTAAGTCGTGATTATTGTTGAAAAGGGATTCTCTAATAAGGTTAAAACACTTGTGAGCAGGTGTGATTTATATCAACGGGTTCAAAGCGTGAGTTATCAGATGAAGGGTCGAAATGGAAATGTGATGGCTGCCTCGCTGAATAACACTGTCGCGATCAATTTTTGTGGCTTGTTGCTACAACCTATCAGTGAAATCTAATACATTTTCATAATTCTAGACATCTTTTTTAAGCTAGTAACTCTGTACCGAATCTAGCAAAAAACCACTGAGTCTATTAAGTGAAAGATGGTATGCTATTTTCGTGATCTAACTAGGCCGAGGAGTGTGATAATAGATCACTGTTTACGTTCCTTGTTTGAAGCGTTTTTTGAAGAACATGAGATTTTTTACCAGATTCGTAATGAAATTAAAGGGTGCGTGTAAGATAAAATCATTATTTGGTGTGCAGCTAGAGAATGTTATTAAGAGAAAGCTGATGACGAACAATTAAGGTTTTTAAGATGACACAAGATAAACATAGCCGTATGACACTTATGGTTGACGTTCAGTTGCGAGTCTTTGTCGCAGAAATCATTCAAATTAATGGGTAATCGATAGCCTGTTTGAAATTTGAAAGAAAGAATAACGTTTTTTTTTTTGCATTTTAGTTTTTAACTATAAAGATTATTAGAAATTATTTGTTTTACTCAAATTGAAGGAAAGACAGCGAACGCCTGAGAGTTATTTGTCGCGGCAAACGGAAAAATTAATATTTTGATAGATGTAGGTATGAACATTGATTATAAGATTACAATAAATCAGAGGTAAAATTTGTCAATTAATGCGCAGAAATAAGTTGTATACGTATTTTCATGAATTGAGTGTCCCCATGCAAGAAAACAACACGTAGATTTTTCTAGCGCGGCGGAGTTGGCCCCTAACGACTAAAAATTGAAATTTGAAATTTAGAATTTAAAAACATATATTATTGTAGACAATAACATTCCGTATTTTTTTTCTAGCAGAAAATCGTATTTTCTTAAAGATTTTTAGCCAATTGCAAAAAGCGTGTTTTTTCAAAAGTCCTATTTGAATCCGATTTTTGTATTTAACTCGTGCTCAAATCCACAGTTTTTCAAACTTCTTTATAAAATTCAAATGAAACATTCCTTATGGTATTTTTGTTATCACAGTCAGCGATCAGACTTTTCAACTTGGTTTGTAACAATATAAAAAATAATTTTCTAGGCTATTGAATGATTTGTTCCACAAAACGTTTGAGCGTTTCGTTCATCAAAAAAAGTTTATACGAACAAAAACTTCCTGTAAAAAAGTTGTTCAAAATAGTATAAAGAAGTTTTTTGTCAAGGCTTTTTTTAAATAAATTAATAGGTAAAAAACTGTAAGCGTTACACTTTAAGCGCGCGACTGAACTTCTATGCGTGTACGATGCCGAGTCGAAACGTCTTTTCTCATACTCTATTTAGCTTACTTTAAAATAAAAAAACACCCTGTGTAAATAAAACGGAAACGTTATTTTTTTAACTTTTATCAAAAGAAAAAAAAATTAAATATTTTCCATACTCTATTTCTGCATGTTTTATAAACATTAGTTGCCCACGCTTCTTCATTTTTTGTTTGTTTTCTTTCTTATGAAGAAGCTTGAGATTCGCTTTCCATTATGAAATTTTGAAAATTGATTTGGGTAATAATTTTTATTGTTATAAACTATAAATTTGGTTCTCACTGAAAATGAAACTCGCGATACATGTACGAAGCATACACTTCGGTAGTCAAAATTGAAATGATCTATTTTGTTTTAGCAAAAAAATTCAATTCTCGTGTACTTTCGGAAATAAGAAGGCTAAAGGACCTTAAAAGCTTATCTCATAATATAATAATCCTTCTAATAACATTTTGATTTCATTGCATCGAAGTTTAATGAAAGACGTTACAACTCGGCATGATACACGCATAGAATTTCGGTCGCGCGCTTATAGTTTTAATGCTTCCAGTTTTTTACCTGTAAATTTATTTGAGAAAAGCCTCAGCAGAAAACTTCTTCTTACTTTTTTCAACAACTTTTCCACAGAAAGTTTTTCTTCGCTTAAACTTTTCTCGATAAACGAAACGTTCAAACGTTTTGTAAAACCAATGATTTAATAGCCTAGAAAATAATTTTTTATATTGTTATAAAGAAAGTTAGAAGGTCATATCGCTAGCTGTGATAACAATAATACTATAAAAAATATGAGCTTTGAATTTTTTTTTTTTTTTCTAAAAACTGTGGATTTGAGCACGAATTAAAGGCAAAAATCGAATTGAAAATGGACTATAAAAAAACACGTTTTTTGCAATTTTGTTAAATTCTTAAAAAAATACGACTTTCTTGCAGAATAAAAAGCAGAATGTAATTATCTACAATAATATATGCTTTCATTTCAAATTTTTAATTTTGTTTTTCAGTCATCAGAGACCAGCTCCGCCGCGCTAGAAAAATTCACGTCTTGTTTTTGCATAGGGACATTCAATTACGAGCTCTTAAATTGATCAGTTCGATTATTTCGTAATATTATTTTTAACAAAATGTCTTCCGAAGATTGAAAAATGATGTAACACGTATATTAGCTGAAGATATTACATTAGTTTGCTTTTGGTACCTGCACTCAATTGTGTTTAAAGTACGATTATGACATATTATTTGTTAACGATGTGAAGCAACTTTCATTCATATACAAGAAAGATGCAAACATCCTTAACCTTGATTCAATCAAAGTGATCGTATTTAAGATTCAGCTAACAAAATCTTTTTTATAATCTTTAAATTACTCATTAATTATTTATTTTCAAATAAACTTACAACGGTTTAAAAATAAGCTTTACTTCAACTCATAATGAATATTAGATAATTTATGAAAACTGAAAAAATTCAGTTATGAATTTCTTAATTTTTAGTTACAAATAAGGAATTTCCTAATACATCGTATTTAAAAAATTCCGGACCTGGTAACAAAAAAAATTTGACGTTTTGAGTGAAGCATTTTTTCATGCTATTACGTGCGACCAAAATTCACATTAATTTAGTAAAATTATGTCACAAATTTTGTTTGTTTAAGACACAGTTACGTGAAACTATCAAAACATTCATCAAATTTGCTATTACTTTTGCAATGTCATAACTTCGTAGATTTCAGAATATTTCTAACAGTGATATTATTAGTATAATAATGAGACCAACTATTTATGTTTTTTTGAAGCATAAAAAAAAAACTATTCAGCAATAAATAATTATTTTATGGATTCAATGTTGACAAAAATTGATGTTTATGAAGTATTCGCCAATAAATATTTTATTCATTTTTGGAAATTTTCCAATTATTCAAAAACTCATAAAATTATATTTAATTAACGGTTAAACTCAATAGAATGAAATCAAATGTACTCGGGTCAGTATTAATAATAGGTAACTTCATTTTTTAGAAAAAAATCATATTTTATGAAATAAGAATTCAATGATAATGAATAAGCAAATATTTTCATCGAGTTAGTCATTTATGAAATCGGATTTTACTTTATTACTCTCTCTATCTTTCATTTTTATTTTAAGAATTTTTTCCGCTGATATGGCTTCTTGGCATTAAGCAATAAAGCTGCTTGTTACATAAAATTATTAAATTAACATCTTTTTTTAAAAAACTTTAGTAATTATCAAGTTATCATTACTTAATATTATACTGTGCGCACTTACGTCCTTGAAGATTACCTAAGATGTGAATTTAGGCATGGAAAATTATTCTAAGCGCTTGACATTTTTTAATTTTGAATATAGTGTTATATACACTAAAAGAAATAAACTCAGTAAGTGCTTATTACTTTTTAATCGTTTTAACTACTGTTATATCAAGTCCTGATGATCTAAAGAAAGCAAAAGTCTGTTTTTCTGACAAGAACTGCTTTTCTACTTATCAGTGAAATTTTTTGTGCATTTTCTTGACAAGTCTCTGTCGGCAAAAGTTTTTAACTTCTAATTTCTTCACTTTGGCTTCTAAAAGTAAAGGATTTAGATGGAGTAATGCGTTTTCCTCACTTTTAATGTTGAAATTCAGGTCAGGGCTCTTGGTCGCCTGCTCCGCGACTTGGTGAAGAAAAGCTCTCTCGACAATTATCTCATGATTCCTCAACGTTTTTTAGAAACGATCTCTGCCATTTGTTGAGAAATAAACTGTACTTAAAACAATTTCATTATAAAGCCTTTAGCGAACAAGAATAGAACCGGAATAGCAAGCGAGTTAGTCACAGATAACTTGTTTAAAACCGACAGATATGAACACCAAATCTGTCGAAGAAGAGACTCTGCTTCTAGATTTTCCTGATTCTAGAAGAGAATGCTTTGAAGAGACTTCTCCACAAATGTCATGTCCTAAATGCGGCTTTGAGGCACGCCCGGATATGTATGGGTCTCTTCTGTGTCAAGATGTCTAATTACACTTAAATTTACTAGCTCATGATTTAGCTCATGATCCTTGGAAACGCCAGTAATATTTTTTTCTTTAAATTAATCTTGACACACTTGCCTAATCCAAAAGCCAACCACCAATCTCTTTTGTGTACTCCTGGACGATATCAAAAACAGTTTGAAGTTTGCATTTACCAGAAGTATAGATCTCAAGGTCATCCGTATGAAATAAATGAGTGGCCTTATAGTCGAGTTAATGAGTGTTGCCGCGGAGGCATTTATGAAAATTGCGTGGAGCGAGAGATAGAGGCAGAAGTGTGATGCAGAATAGCAGAGGGCTTATGGTATCTTGTAGAAAGGTCCCCCTCTAAAAAGTGACATTGTTCGTTGTCACACGATAATTTTCAAATGAAATAGCAAATCTAGTTTCCCGAAAGGGCAATAATCTCTCCACGCATCTGCCTATGTATGGATATATTTTGAAGCATTTCAACAGGCAGATCATATGTCTTTAAAAGGTAAAATCAAACGCATTTTGATAGTCAATTAAGGCCATTAATAGGTAGCGCTAATCAGCTACTACAGCGTGTACAAACAAGTTTTTTGCCAGTAACTTTCTCGATCAGACAAGGCGTTTTTACTCGGTAGGATTATGGTGCGTCATAACTCCAGCCACTGCGGAACGGGCGTCTCTGCTTTTAAATATGAGGTGAATATGCGTCCCAGATGTTAGTATGTAGAAGTGAACTTTTTTCTTCAGAAGTTCTTAATACCATCTGCTTTTGTAAAAGAAAATTTCTTTGTGTCTCCAAGTGTTTTTTTTACCTTTTCAGCAGTGATTGGTGAACATTATTTCTCAAATGTTATGAGGTTGTCGCAAAACACTTTAATGTGAATGATATTATTTATATCTGCTTTAAACTTGAGTGTTCTTGGGATCTAGTATACCTCTCTCAAATAAGCCCCTACTTCCTTGAACTTGAGTGAATTTTTGACATAAGTAGGGAGATCGCTGCTGAGGCGCGATGGGTCACCAAGAAACTGTTGATTCTTTCTGAGCCACATGTCACTCTTTAGTATTCTTCTTCTTGCGTCAGATAACACCCATATTTTGTTAACAATATGTTGCTTGATTGTCAGCAGCTTTGACATGTTTAGTGTGTGATGGTAGATCCTCAGTTCTAGGGCAAACCTATATATAAGCTCCATGAATGGCCTATCAAATATTATGTAGCCAATCACACGCTGAACACGGGACACATTTTGTCTTGCTTATTTCATCGTCTCATTTAGTTGATCCAAGCGTTTTTTGGTCTTTTGATCCATCGCCGTTTTGGCCGTCGACTTAAATCAGCCGAAGCGTGTGGAGCTTCATAAACTAAACAATTGTTGTTTGAGAGGGCAGACTCTTCTGACATATTTGAATAAAAAAAAGGTATCCGTTCTAGACAAATCTTTGGCTTTAGGAGTAACCTTGATGTTAGTGTTCATTCTTGTCCTCAAATCGCGATCACCTCTCAGAGGGTGCCTACTTTCCTCGGTTGGTCTTAATATCGCTCACTCCTCTTTTGCCTGCGGCTTGTACATACAGCGGTTGGGGAAGCGTTATGCGTACAATTCTATTTTTCTAAAGTTCTCTGCTTGATTTTGCAAAGACATATGCGGAACGTGCTAAAGCTCTGAGATTTTTAGCCACCACAGCGTGTGCATACTGCGCTATAAAGCCTCTGTAAACGGGAATAATGCTGGCATCATAGCATTCTAGCAAGTCACCTTTGAGTTTATTTGTCCACTTAACATAGGTGCTTGGCCGGTTCCTCGTCGTGATTCCATTTTAAGTATTTTCATCACCCTGAACTTTCGGGTTATCGGTACTGCTGTTCGATCCGTTATTGCGTCTTTTGCGCGCTTGATCATTTCGAAACCGCATCTACAACTTTTCAGTGGTTTCATGGAGTAATTGTTGTTATATATATTCTTACTTGAAAAAAGAGGAAGAGTATTCCGTAATGATAAAATATTTTGCAAGTTTGTTTGATATAATTATGTGAATGTGTTCAGAATACGTACTGCTTTTTTTAAACATTTATCCCCCCCCCCCCTTCAGATCGTAAAGCTTTTCCTGTAGTATGTGTGTGTAATTTTTAAATTGGCGTAATACTTGAGGTGACCTCCTACCACTCCTTTTAAAGGCGTTACGTATTTTTTGAACGGCCTTTAACAGCTAGGAATTTAACTATATGATATAATTTCTGTGCTAAAGAATTATTACTTAAGTTTGAAAATGAAATTTATATAAATTACGTTCTTTAAGAACATAGTTTAGTTTAATAATTTAACAAAACGTATGATACTATGTATTTACTAAAAAAGCATTTTTGTAGCTTCCATGATAAAGTGTGAATATTAGAGGCTTGAACCAGACTGGCTTGTAATAATATTATTTGAAACAAATGTAGTACTTTCTTAAAGTTTACAAGGAGCGTCTGACCAGATTAAAGTATAAACAGTCTAGTATAGAGCTGGCTAGTACCAGAAGATTTTTTCACAAGGGTTGTTGGATTTTTTGCATCAAGTTTGACTGCAGGGTAGATTCTAGAAAAACATTTTAAGATAGAATAATATTGATATAAAAGATGTCTACTTTCGACCCACCCTAGTATATATTAATATTTCACCAAAAAAAATTTCTTTGTGAGCGATAATAATTATATTATAAGGTTTAATTTAGTTTAAATATAACAAGATTAAACACCGCATATTAACAAATTATTTTACTGGTTTTTTTATATATAAAATAATAATATTCCTTAGCAAATTGATTTCATAGTTTGAAAGTGATGAAACATGTATATAAACTGAAGGTATTTAATTTTTTTACTTTTCACAACTGTACTCTGTTCTCTCAAAAAATATAAGTTTTTTAAATTTGAAATACAGTTTTTGAAATATCTTACAATTTTAATTTTGTTTTGAATTATAAAAACGGTTTAACCCTTTCCTTAATTTTTATGAAAACTGAAAATGAGTTCTACATAAATTGTAATTATGCAATTTAAACGCACATATTTGTATTCCTGATTTTTAATTATTTTATCAATTCATTATTCTATTGCAAAAAGATATGCTTACTCTATTAAATTGTTTGCTTACTTTAATCATCAAATTATCCAATTTTTTTTATATCAATTAATTATCGAATCTTACTTATGACAGCTAATTGGTTTATTCTACTCTGACTTATATTAAATGTGAATAGATAACTAATTTATACAATAGGGTTTGTTCTTGGTTTTGACTTGGTTGAAAACTAATCCAAGACTTTCAAGTTATAATTTTTTCTATATTGTAAGACGAAACCAGACCATTTTTGATGTCTCAGGAAAAAATTATTTGTTTTGTAAAGTAC
>JAUELO010000347.1:5530659-5543410 GCA_032357855.1 Amphibolips quercusostensackenii
TAATTTGCATTGGATTACTATATGACTTGGTTTTACATTTTAGCAAACTGCGTATTTAAAAAAAATTTTATTTTTATTCAAAATGTTTTGAACATCTGAGAGTTCGCAACTGATAAAAATATATTGGAAATAAGTTTAAATGTCTGAAAAAAGAAAAACAAACAAAGTAAGTTTTTCAAGTAGTCATTTTTGTGCTTTTCAAATTATTTCTTTCTAACTTACTTAGTAAAATACTTTAAACTAACCAGGTTGCTGCAGTAATAAGAATACACGAAAAAATTGTTGAGAATAATCATGAGCATTTGTAAATCTTTGATCTTCTTGCATTTTCTTTACGTATTGTTATCAGTAGAAAGTGCTGAAATGTTGAACATATTTTTTAGAGCTAAATATTGTTAAACCACACAAATTACTAGAAAACTTGCCAAAGAAAAGTCGCTGTTGCTAGAGAGCGCTTTCTTTCAATATTCACTATATAACCATATGATATAATATTGTTTTGATAAGAAATGAAGTTCCCTTTTTTCGGAAAAAATTCCCCTTTTGTACCTAAAATTGAACTACTAAACCACTGTGATCTCTAAGATCCCTGTAATCTTCTCATAAGAAAAAGCTTCAAAAAAGAAAAGAGAATACTTCTCTACAAATAGTTTTCTCTTTTTTACATCAAAAATTAATTTGAATAAATTCAAATTATTATTTTCCACTGCTGTTTTTAGTACGCGTACCCTTTATTTTAATTCCAGCTAAAATGTGACTAAACCAATTTCTCTTTTCGTTTACATACATCACGAAGTCATAAAAAGCAACTCTCGCATCGCGGAAAATTACAAAAAACAGCGACACTTTTACTCTGAAGTTTAGCGGCGTAATGTTAACTTTAATAATAATTTGCAGTTATCCAGGGAGCGTAAAAATAATGCGAACGTATTTTTCTTTATTATTAGAGAAAGCTTTCATGCAGGAATGCAACGCCTCTTTGATATTTTAAATATATCTACCTACATTACTCCTAGTAAACATGCTTTCTACAAATCTTTGAAAATTAGTTCTCTCTTGGTGGAGGAAAAAAATGTATTTCATGTGCATTGCAGATTTTGAATCTTTTTATCAATTTCTTCATTGTGTGGGGTTTTATTGTCCGTATACGCAATAATGTCATGCGAGATTCTATCTTTGAACTTTATAGGCGAAGTTTTCCGATTTGCGATAAAGTCTTGCACAAACTTGGTAGACTACGTGAGACCCCATGAGACGAACGAAGTATCTGCCAGTGCTCTCGAATCTATGAAAAGTGGTTCTGACACTCAATACCTTTGGGTGCTAATATAAGCGTGTTGCAACAAGATTAAAGTTAATTGCTCCCATATGTCACTCATTTTACGATTTGATTAAAAATTATATATTTAGGAGCTGCGTTACTGTGTCCCTATAGATTAAACAATAATTGTGTACAAAAAAGGAAAACGTTTTAAATGTTAAATGTCTCTTACCTATACATATTATAGTAATCAAAACTAAATTGCAAATTAAAATAAAGTGGAACTCTTCTGAATTCGCGGCATGTGAAGTATAAGCTTTGAACATTAAAAACTCAAACCTTCAATAATGTGCAAGTATGAAATGGAAAACTTCTAATTTGAATAGGTTTGGTTTAATTTAAAGGGCTTCAAAATTCTATAATATCAAATTAGAAGCCTCAATATTCTTTAATTTAAAATATAAACCGAAAGAAATCAACAGTTTAACATTAAAATAACGTTTTTATTTTCAGACATTATTTAAACTAAATAAATTACAATTTTTCAAAACCCAAAGGTTTTAAATTGGAATCGTTATTAAAAATTAAAGTATTAAAAAAATCATTCAAAATGACATTATTTTAAATCAGAATCATTTAAAATTTAATGGTTCTGAACTTTGTTAAAATTTAAGCCCGTAAAAATTTAGATTCTTTTAATTTGTATCGTTTAAAATTAATTATTGTCAGTTTATGATATGTACTTCTAAAAATTCAAAAATTTCAGTTAGAAACGAAAAATTTTCAAAATAAAACATTGTTTTGTTAAAAATGACCAATCCCCATAAAATTTTATGCATTTATTAAACAAATCGTTAAACTGTTGAGGCTTCCAATTTGAAACAGTGCGATTCTGAAAGATTGCAATTTTTAACATTTAGATGTTCATACCGTTCAATTTTTGACAGATTTACAATTGTTGATTCTTAAACTTTTCCATATTCAATTATTGTTCAACTCGATGTACTTTTTATTTAAATTCTTAAAATCTTGTCCACTTGGACACATAGTATTGTTTAAAGCTTTTCGTTCAGTCACCAAAGTTAAGCAGCGCTTGGCGTGATGTTTTTTTTAATTTTACACTTTTAATTTTTTATTTTTTAAGCCCGGAGAACGATTTTTCCTAACAAAGTGTATACGTGTACCGAAAAATTCCGGCTATTCGTACTGAAATTTATGTGCAAACAGCGTTTTTCTCTTTCCACTAGAATGAATTTCGGAAAAATTTAGTTATCCTTATCAAAATTTCGGTATACGTAGCCACGGCCTTTTCCTTATTTTTAAATTTGAAAATGCACGATTAGAAATTTAAGTCAAAATTTAAATTCGATTTCATCAAAAACTGCATAATATGCAAATATGATTTGTGCTTTTAAAAATTGAACAATTGCATCTAGAAACGAAAAATTACAAAATGAAACAGTTGAAATCGTAACGCTTAATATTAAAGAAGCATTCTAAAATTGTTAATATTTCAATAAAAAATCACGCAACTATTGAGGCTTCCAATTTAAAATAGATCAATTTTGACCTGTTTTAAACCATGCAGTTTTGAACCCTTCAATTTTGTATCGATTTATTTTAAACACTTTTGAAATGGTTCACTCTGAATGAACAGTCAAATCGTGCTTAATTTTAGAAAGTTTTTTAGTTCTGTAATTGGAAATGCTTTAATTTAAAAAGTTGTCAATTTATGAACTCACGAATTTAAAATTGTTTTAATTTTGGAAATTATTTATAGAACTTAAATCCAAAGCTAAAAATTAGTTAATTGTGATTCATTTCGATTTGAAACAGCACAATTCTGAAAAGTTTCCATTTTTAACGTTTAGGTTTGAAAATCGTTTAATTTTTATTAGATTTAGAACTTTTTATTCCTAGTCTTTCACCGTCCATTATTGTTCAAATTTAAATACTATTAAGTTAAAGTCTTAAAATATTGTCCACTTAGACGCATTAAATTTTTTTAAGTTTTTCCTTCGATCTCCGTAGTTAAGCTGCGCTTGGCGCATTTATAATCGGATGGAGTCTATCGTACTATACGTTAATTTTTCCATACACTCACGACATCTTGACATTTTCAAATCAGTTTATATCAACACTTTTCTGAATTTCAAACACTTTTAATTTTTGAAGCCCTTAAAATTATTTTTTCTAATTATTAAATTTTAAAATTTTTAAATGAACGATTAGGAATTTAACTAAAAATTTCAAATCGAACATACTGAAAACTGTATAACTGCATAAGTTTATGTTTAATACAATAAGTAACTTTTTTTTTGAAATTTTGATCCTACAGATCAATAATTGTAAGTAACATTTTCAGAAAAATAGAGAGCTTTAACTCAAATTGAAGTGTTATCCTTCTCAAAACCTTTTTGTTAGATTTGGCTAGACGCATCATATTTTGTAAATCAGACCCTCTGAAACAAAAATGTTGTACTTATGAACTTGACAGATTCAAATTTTTATGTATATAGGATGTTTAGAGGTTATTTTAACATGCCTGAAAGATTCAAGTAAGGAAACCGACGTTTCCAAAAAATCAAGACCACGAGAGATTTTTCGGTTAAACAATCGGAATGAAAAATCAATTAAATATAAGTGAAGGAAGCGTACTCTACCAGATAAAATCTTTATATTTATTGTAAGGGTTTGAACATCTCTTAAAAATTCAAGGTAGAAAATCGCCATTTCCTAACAACCAAAATCACAGGAGATTTTTTTTTTATATTATTAAGGACGGAAAAGAATTTACAACAAACATGGAAAACATATCCTAGAAAAGAAAATCGTTAGAAATCATTTTAAGGGTTATTTTAAAATCTTTAAATATTCAAGCAAAGAAATGGACATTTTCCAACGACCAAAGTGACGGGAAATTTTTTGATTAAACTATTGGTATTGTAAATCACTATAAAATGAATGTAAGAATCATCCTCTAGTATACAAAGTCTTTCAATTTATTTTAAGGGTTGTTTTAACATCCCTTAATTATTCATGCAAGGAAATAGACATATCCCAAAAATAAAAATCACGGGAGATTTTTTGATTACACCTATTGGGGTCAGAAATCAATTCACAGTAAACGTAGGAAACACATCCAAGAACGGGAAGTCGTTGAATTTATTTACGGGTTTTTTCAACATCCCTTAATGTTTGAAAATCATTTCCGACCTCAATAGTACAATAAAAAAGTCTCTCAATAATTTAATTGTTTGCAAATATCGATTTCCTCGCCTAAATCTTTTAGGGGTGTTAAAACAATCCCTAAAATAAATTCCAACACTTTTTCTAGTAGGAGGCGCTTCCTGTACTTTTTAAAAAGTGACTTTTTAGTACAATAGTTTATTCAACAAATCGCTCGCGGTTCGTTTTCTTGCTTAGATCTTTAAAGAATGTTAAAACAACCCCCAAACATCTTGTTTACCCAAAATCTTGAATCTGTCGAATTCATGGGTACAAAACATTACAGCAATAGACCAATTTGTCTAATAATTTTCTACCGAATTATTTATCTGCAGGTTAGAAATCACAAAAAGAATAGTACATTTGGAACGGGGCCCTTCAAAATATATCCGTTTAAAAAACAAATTCACTGTCATTTTCTGGTTTTTCCCGGTCTTGAAAAATTGCTGGTTAAAGTAGAAGGAAAGGGAATGAAATTGAATGAGAAAAAGAAGATGCGTTACCCTAGATGAGTTGCATGAAAACAGCCAACATCGGCACAAAGTCGCCTCATTTTACATCCCAATAAAACGGCATTAGCCTCCAGCAATAAATACTTCTACCGTGTTGTTTGTCTCGATACGAAGCGTGCTTTATGCGAGACTTCATTACGACAGACGAGACACAACTACACTTTTCCATCCATTGACAGCAAACAGCTAACATTTCGCGAAAAAGCATCGCGTTATTCTATCGAATCGATCTATATATGCTAATGCCAATGCTAACAATAGCTTTAGAGTAAAGACAAGATAAATGTTGTTAAATTTCACAATTCGGAATCTACACGTTCATTGCCTGATCAGTTAAATCCTTTCATATCCTCTCTGTAACTAAATCTCTTCAATCTGCAATATCTTTTAGTCATGAATTATTCACTCGCCATGGAAAACGATCTATCCTAATACATAGAATTCCCAAAGGACATTACACCTTAAAAAAAATCTTCCTGTCGAGCTGGAAATGTCTTCAATTTGTATCGAAGAAACATGTTATTATCGTGAATTCTGCTTCTTTGAAATTATTTTCAAGCTTTAATATCACACAATCTTTTTTTTTTGATAAAATAACGGTATATTTCTTGGACCCAAACTGAAGAAATTTTATGTTCCACGTATAATTTATTAATCCACGGGAAATTTCTTTGTCATTTTCAAAGTTTCGTCTTTTTGATTTCAAAAACCAAAGAGAAGTAATTTCAAAACTTTTTTCACGACTTTCGAATGTAAAGTAACTATTTGTTTCCCTCGACTCAAATGATTCGATTAATTTCAGCTAAGAATACATTTTATGTGTAATGTTATCAGTTATAATTTGGTATTCGATTAGGATTTGCACCCTTATTAAATTTAGAGGAATGAGGTTCTCAAATTTGTAATGTTTTTTTATGTTTTAATATATTCAAGTGTGATTAATTTGAATGTGAAGAATTTAAAAAATTAAAAGGATTTAAATATTTACATTTTAAATCAGGATTTACAAAAATCATGTAGTTTTCAACGTTCTATTAACTTCTATCATTTTCTATAATGAATGGATGAAAATTTTTCATAAAGAAATAAATAAAAACCAATCTACAATTCTTGAAGAAACTGCAATTTCCATAAATAGAGTGTCGAAGATCATTTCATATGTTTGTGATTTAAAACTTAATGTTTCGTTCATAAAGTAATGTTCCTTTTATGATAACTTAAATTTAAATAATTAATTACTTTGAATCAATGGAATGCTGTTTTTCGAGAAAAACTGTTTTGTAGTTGGAGAGTGCCATAAGTGCACGTCTTATTTTACATAATAAATTTTACTTTGGAGTTCTGAAATATTTGATTCTGTTTAAAGAGTGTATAATAAAGCAGTGAGTACTGAATAATTAATATTATAAACTTTCATAAATAAAGGGGGGCGGGGATATAATTTTTGTGCGGAAATCCTATTCAGTGTCACCTATCGACCTTTCTTCACCAATTTATAACTTTTCGCCTATTTTATCTATTTTGGAAATTTGTTACATTTTTACCTTTTTCGGTTGAATAACTGCAATTGTATTCCAAAATGCAATTTACAGTGCCTTGGAGTTAACTCTTGTGAGCTTGAATTTGGCACTTTTAATTTTTAATCTTGTTTTTTTTTTTGTAATTTTTAAATTTAGAGCATTAAAAATTTTTAAATGTACCATTTTGAATGTTCATTTTCAAGCCGTATAGCAAATCACTCTTTCACTTTTATTTGATTTGTTTAAATTGTTAGTTTTCTTTCCAGAATATGGTTCCATTCGAAAGGATTTCCAATTTGATTTCTTTAGTTTGAAATATATACAAAACTGTGAGACATAGAATTCAAATCTCTCAAATCTCGATACATGATAAATTAGATCATTTCAAATCTATAGTGTTTGAAATTTGATAATTCAATAATTTGTCATTTAAGTAATAAAAAATGGACAGTTTCAAATTGAACAGCTTAATAATTGAGTAATTTTACTGTTAAAGCCTTCAAGATTTAAGAAGAAATTGAACTTTTAATATTTTGAAATTGAGCCTTTAATTGTAGATGGAAAGCTTTAAAATTGCTTGATCTTAAATGTAAATAGTTTAAAGCTGGTGAATTACAAATTGAAGCTTTTTAATACTTTAAATACTATGATTTCGAAAGCAGAATTAGAAATAACGCCTATCAATAATTTAATAACTCTTATTGCGAAACAATGAAAATCGGAAAATTCCAGTTTAAAGTTTTTAATATTGAATAATTTTAAATTAGGAGCATTCGAAATTAAATAAATATTAATTTATACGTTATTATACCATTTTTATTTGAAATCCTTCATAGTTGAATATAGGGACCCGACCGAAACGAAGGAAAATACTTTTGTGATTTTTGTTCTTTTTCTATACTGCTAAGACGTAATTACATTCACTCGATTTAGGTTACGTTATTCGAAATACCGAAATTGTAACGAAATTTTTTAATCGCGCTATAACAATTTCGCTTTTAATTTTGGTCCAATCTGTCAAAACGTAACGAAAAGGAAACAAAATAGTCGTTACTTTTTGTATAACGTAACGTAACGAAACGAAAGTTTCAGACGGGTCCCTGTTTTAAATTGAAGATTTTAAGAATTTAATAATTTTTCTTTGATACTTTATTAATTGCACAATTTTAAACTATAGTAGCAAGTAAACAATTGTAAATATAAAGCGTTCAATTTCAAGTAATTTTTAGACGTAAAAATTACAATTTTTTGAATTAAAAATCGTCTCGTTTGAAATTTAAAGTGTTCAAAATTATACGATTTCCAACTGAATGTCTTGATAGGTTAAATAATTTAATTGAAAGTTTTAAAAATTAATTAATTTTTTATTAAGCATTTATAAATTAGTACATTTTCTAATTGAAAGCCTTTAATGTTATTTATAAATAAGTCAATGTTTAAAGTTAAATTTGAAATTTTTTCTGTTTGAAAATCTTGAAATGGAAATTGTTTAATTTTGATGTTCAACTTTTAAATTATACGTAAAATTTTTTATATTTTTTATTCCGGTGGTCTTTAATTTTTCACTTTGAATTCTTTGAAATTCAAATATAGAATTTTATTGTTTAGCTTCGTAAATTCAGATATTCTTATTGGAATCGGTACTTCCAATTATAAAGTCAGTTTTCAGAGGTTGAATTTTTAAATTTAAATGACCGGGAACATTTTTTTAAAACCTGGAAAATGAGTGTAAGGTATATTGGTTAATATTTGTGTAAACATTTTTCTAAATATAAATTTTTTAATTTGTTTATTTAAACGTTTCTGAAGTGAAAAATTTCGAATAAAATGTTCTTAGCAATTTTCGGGATGTATTTGTGTATATGTATGGATTTAGGGGTGTGAATGTGTGTGTGTGTGTGGGTGTGTATGGATGTGTGTATGGATGTGTGTATGGATATGTAGATATGATACGTTTTTGTGAACGCAATAAATTAAAGGTGGTCGCAGAAAAATTGATGAGCTTTTTAGGGCTTATTTTCACCACCAAAAGATTAAAACTGACCAATGAAGTTCTAAATATATTCATTGCATTTTCTTAGCACTTTATATTATTTTTAAAATCGGGTTTTCATAGTCAAATTTCTTTCATTCACATAATTTAAATTTGTTGCAAGAATGAAGGATATGAATAATTCGTTGATTCAAGTTAAATCGATTGACCTATAATATGAATACATTTTACTGAAGAGTAAAGAAATTATGTTCATGTATAATATTTGAAAAATTGGCTTTTTATAGTTAAACTTTTTTCATTAACATAATTCAAAATTAATGCAATAACGGAAAATATTCCTTCATTCGGGATAAATCGATTGACCGATGGACTATGCTACTTCATTCGAGACGTTTTGATTGACCTATTTGGATTTTTTTATTTTGAATTTCTCTATGAGGAACAAACATATTTGCTAATTATTCATGATGATAAAACAAAGTGCTCATTAAATGAGCACCATAAAATTGTAAATACAAAGTAGAAATACCCGAGATTGAATTCACAGCTACTTTAATTGGCTCTGGCACAAATTCAGTTTAAAAAAAACAGCAAGAAAAATCGGAAGTTTTGACAGTGTCAGATCAAGTCTTGAAAGTCTTTCACGTCATTTGACGAGTCCTTTGAAGTAAGACCGAGAGGGGGGTTTAACGAGTAGCAGCAGTCGTATAACGCGGCTGATCCTAATTTACGAAGCGATGTGGTAGTTCGTAAGGGTCGGTCAGCGTGTCGCGGTAGACCACATTCACGCCCGACCACAGCGCGCAACTACTACTTACCAGCGTCGCCGCTAACGTTTTCCTCTACTACTCGTTCGTTTGCTTCCCCGTCCCGATAAAAAGTGCCTATAAAGTCCAGCCGTAACGCGATCGTAAGTACTTTGACGATCTCGTGCTTGACGATTAGAGTGCCAACTTTCTTTCTTTGCTTGCTTCTATCGCATGCTTGCTTTCTTTCTTCCTTCCTTACTGACGAACCACTCTTTTACCACCCTCCTGTATGAAGTCACTATTGACTTACGAGAGCTATACTACTTGTTTCTGCATATTTTCTCGTTTCCTTTTCACCAGTTTATGGCCCTCTTTCTCGACAATGGGATTCTCAAACTGCTATGCTAGGTGTTGTATTTAGTTCAAGTCAGAGGAAATATTTCAAGTATTGAAAATACATAGTCATAGTGTATTAGAGAGGGTACTAAAAAATAAGCGTCCCAATTTATTTGTTCTAACTCAACTTTTTCTCAATAAAAGCTACTTTTTTAAAGGGTTCTTATATTCCTGGAAGTCCTTATCCATTGCGGGAATCACATTTTTTCTTATATTTCTCCGTGATTTCCCTTCTTCAAATTTCCCTTTTCTTTCCAGTAGAAAGAATTGAAAACTGGTCAGGGAAAGCTATAACTTCCAGGGAAAATCTGCCAAAGTCAGGTTGTTTTTGATAAACTGTAGTTAAAATTTATTTTATTATTTTATTTTTATGCAATAATTTTGTTAAAAAATTATTCGTTTTAGTAGAAAATTCGTCTACTTTGTTATACTATCAATCTCCTTGGCATTTAATGTTTTCGGGTTAAAAATGCCACTTTTTTTAAAAAATTAATCTTTTTTTTTTTAAATTTTCATTTCTTCAACTAAAAATCGAACTATTTTATGTTCGGTTAAAAGTGTATTTTCGTTAATATTGCATCTATAAAATATTTTTCCAAAAATTAAAAATTGAATTATATCACGATTTAGTTATTAGTGCTGAAAATGTTAAGAGCAAATATTCTCTGATATTTTGACGGATTCTTTAACATCGCCAATGAGTGATGTATTTCCAGTTTGAAAAAAAATTCTTTAGAAGCAGAAATCAGTAAAAAAATCGTTTGACCTTATTTCATTATATGATATTTCTTATAAGAGATTGTTTCTTCTTTTATGTGAGAAAAAAGTAAATGTTCACTCTTTCTGCTATTTTCCCCCTTTGCGTGAAAAAATTAGCCTATTTCCCCCTTGTTGAGCTCTTTTTACTCTGTAATCTCTATCATCAATCCATTCAAAAATCAAAATTTTGTTAATTTTTTCAAAAATATTTTAATAACATTTCTCCCTTCACTCAAACCCACCGGGTCTGGGAATTGGGATACAGAATAAGATATTTAAAAATTTAATTTAAAAAAAATATATATAATTTCTTTCACTGAAGTTGTATAAGATATAGAATTCTCAGCATGAAAAAAAAACCTATAATACAGAACTTGGAACAAAATGTATTTCAGAAAGGATTTTATGCAGTTCCTGGAGTACAAAAAGATTTAGGTGCTTTTAAGTTCCCTGTTTTTTAAAGAAGTTTATATCCGCTTTTATTTTCATAGCTAAAGGAACTTAAAATGGAGCTACGAATATTCTTTCGACAAATTGGCACGATTCCCTGTTGCTGAAACTCACGGCTGACACGTACCAAGAGTTTTACGACTTAGCTGAGGAAACTTCTCTACATATGCGAGTACATTCATGCATTCCTAGACTACTCAGTTGAAATGCATGACGAGTCAAATTTCTTTATTACAGATTCCTCCACCCGAAATAATGTTACGATCTATTCAAATTTGTCAAGTATTCTCTACATCATAGTTTTCAGCTGTTTCATGAATACCCCGTTTCGTCTCAAATTCAAAGGCATATTCAAACATTTCTATAGTATAATTTTTATATAACTTTGGCATATCAGGTTGGATTACATCAAGCGAAATCCTTAACAAAAATTGGATTCGGGGTACATCCAGATAGCTACTTCAATTACTGATAGTATAGACTACTGGTTTCTGTCTGAATACATAATTATAATTATATACTTTACAGATATTAAAAAAATAAAAATTAGTTTTGTTACTTTGGGAGATAGTTTAGAATCGGTAAGAATGATTTTTAAAAAACAGCACCTGTATAAAGTTAATGCTTGGGGTATTTGATAATTTATGTATCCCCCTTGAATAAAAATTGGAAGTGAAAAACAAAAAATGTATGTGAAGTGGTAATTTTTCAAGTGGCAAAAGAAAACAAGACAACGGTTTCTGCATGCAGTAGAAAAGGCACGTCTGGTCAGCCATCTTAAGTATTCAATTCTAGAATCAATCAATAGGATTATGTAATTTTAGTTCAAGACTCTTAAAATTACTTGATATATGCGCAATTTTTAGCGCCCATCAATTTTAATATTTAACAAAGCAAAAACCTTTTTTTATAACTGAGCAAACTTTCTCGCAATCTTAAATTATTTGATTATGAGTTTTAAGAAATGAATTTTTCTTAATTATTTACGTAGTCTATACTTATTTATGTTTGTTATTCTTACTATTTTTTGCGTTTTAAATAACAGTGATTCGTAAAACTAATTCAATTCGTTTTTGAAAATTTCTAATATCGAATTGGATTTTCTATATCGGAACATTATCTAAAATACATTCAGCTCACATAAATTTGTCTACCTTCTAAAAGTATTTCTGTAGTTGATTCTATGAAATATGCATTATTGAAACCTTCAAGTTCATTTCACCATTGGAATAAGGAAGAAAGTGAAAATTACACTGACAGTAATTTTTAGGATATATTTCCGCGACGGTGATTAAATTTAGAGGAGAAGAAAATGAGGAGAAAATGGAGAAAAAGCTAATGAAATACTAGCTTATTGTTATCACGAAAGTAGGAGAAGTACGCAATTTATGCGTATGAAGCGACGGACGGCGTCGCACTGAAAGGCAACCCGTTTTCTCTGGTCGACGCCTAACCTCTGACGCGCACGCTCTCTCTTTATGTATTTCTGTCTCTTTTCCTCCATTCCTCCTTCTCACTCTTTCGCTCCCTTTCTCTCTGCTTCCCCACTTGGTGTCCGTAAAACCACCTCTCTTCTGGTACCCGAATTCTCTCATCTTTACACTATTTCTCCATGAGTCTACAGTTATTAGTTAAACTTTACAACCATTCTTGAGTCTATTCTTTTAGAAAGGCACGTTCTTCAAAGTTCAAAGCTACTTTCACAGAGGAACACCATACGTATTTCTCCACTGTAACAAGCTTACCCTGTGGGATCAACGTTAGTTTAATCTAACTAATCATTGAAAGATGTTATTATCATTTTTAAAGGATGGTAATGTCTGAGCTTTACAATTTTTAATAAATTAAATTCTATGTTTCACTATTACTTTGCATGAATA
>JAUELO010000348.1:160871-172516 GCA_032357855.1 Amphibolips quercusostensackenii
CGACTTTTAATGGGGTTGGGTGCCCAGGGTCAGGATAAGAAAAGCAGCTCCTTTATCGCCTGCTTCCTTGCAGCCCATGGCGCCGATCTAGAGCTCAAAAACAAAAAAGGACAGGCTCCTCTCGACCTTTGTCCGGATCCAAATCTCTGCAAAACTCTTACCACGTGTTACAAGGACACTGAATCGTTAGTAACAACAATTAAATAAATAATTTCTGGATTAAAATTACTGAATAGAGGCGCGAGACTAGTCCCCCGATTTTACTTTCCTTAGTTTTTATTATTCCTAATTTTATTCAAACGAATAACAATTTACCCTGATTTATATTTTTCTGAATTACTGTTTGAGCTGATATTAGTTTTTATGTATTATCGACAAAATAAAAATTAGGGTAAATTGTTATTCGTTCAAAAAGTCTACAGGGAAAACCTGGAACTTTAAGTAACCGTCAAGAATAATCAGGGCTGCCACACAATCACTTTTAGTCATTTTTTTTCTCAATTATTTTTTAGTCACGTTTTAGGGTTTAGTACCCATAGATAAAAACCTTTATAGTTCCGGTTAAGTGTCCGTCCATCTGTCCGTAGTACGTTTTGCCCAGGAAGAGAAATGAGAAGAGGGAAAGTGTGGGGAAATGAGGCATGGGGATGTAGGATAAATAAGGGATGAGGAAGTGAGGGGGAATGATGTGAGCGGAAGTCGGGGAAATGAGGTAAAATGAGGGGAGAGTGAGCGAAAATGAGAGTGGAAGTAGCGAAAGTAAGGCGAAATAAGGAGAGGGGAAGTAGGTTAAATGAGGAAAAATGGTGGGAGTAGGGTAAATAGGGAAAGTAAGGAAAATTGAGAAGGGAAAAGTAGAGAAATTGAGGTGAAATGAGGGGTGATTAAGTTGTGGAAGTGAAGGAAAATTATGAAGGGGCGTAGGGGAAATGAAGTAAGTAGGGAAAGGGGAATGGAGGGAAAATTAGGGGTAAGTAACGAAAGTTAGGTTAAATAAGGAGAGGGGGAGTAGGGGTAAATGAGAAGAAGTAAGGTAAATAGAGGAAGTAGGAAAAATTAGGGGAGGGAATAATAAAAGATATAATGGGAAATGAGGGGTGAGTGAGTAGTGGAAGTGATGGGAAATTAGGAAGGGGGCGTAGAGGAAATTAGGGATGAGGAAACGAGGGGGAATGAGGTGAGTGGAAGTAGAGGAAGTTTCGGAAAAGAAGGGGAGAAAGTAGTGAAAGTGAGACGAAATAAGGAGAGGGGTAGTAGGGTGAAATTGGGGGAGTAAGGTAAATATAGGGAAGTAGGGGAAGTAGGAGAAATTATGAGAGGGAAAAATAGAGGAGTTAAGGGGAAATTGAGGTGAATGAGTAGTAGAAGTAAAGTGAAATTAGGAAGGGGTCGTGGGGGAAATAAAGGATGGGCAAGTCAGGGGGAATAAGGTAAGTGGAAGTAGAGGAAGCGAGGGAAAATAAGGGGAGGAAGTAGCGGAAGTGAAGCAAAATAAGGAGACGGGTAGTAGGGAGAAATGAGGGGGAGTAAGGTAAATAGGGGAGGTAGGGAAAGTAGGGAAAGTAGGAGAAATTAGGAGAGGGGAAAAATAGAGGAGTTGAGGGGAAATGGGGGGTGAGAGAGTAGTGGAAGTAAAGGGTAATTAGGAATGGGTTGTAGGGGAATTGAGAGATGGAGAAATGAGGGGGAATGAGGTGAGCGGAAGTAGAGGAAGTGAGGGAAAATAAGGGGAGGAAGTAGTGGAAGTGAGGCGAAATAAGGAGACGGGAAGTAGGTTGAGTTAGGGGGGAGTAGGGGAATTAGGGTTAGTTAGAAAAAATAGGGGTGGAAAAAGTAGCGGAATTGAGGAGAAATGAGGGCTGAGTAAGTAGTGTAAGTGAAGGGAAATTAGGAAGGGGACGTAGAGGGAATGATTGGAAGTAATGGAGAATAGTGAGAGAAGTAAAGGGATGGCTAGTAGAGAAGTGCCGGTGAGTAGGGGAAGAAGTTCGGGAAGTCATGGGTAAAGTGGGGGGACGGGAAGTAGGGGAAGGAGAGTGTTAGCTGGGGAAGTGAGGAGAGAAAAAATTTGGGAGAGGTTTTTTTGTAGGCGTGCTGCGCCTACTTTGACTTGGTTCGTCTGAAATCTTCTAGGGTATTTTAAAAGATTCCAAGGAATTTTGAATAGATGTCAATAATTTGAATGGATTTTAAAAAATGTGAAATATTTTAGGGTATTTTTGAAAATTTAAAAGAAGTTTTAATAGGTTTCAATAATTTGAAGGTATTTCGAAGAATGTGAGATTTTAGGGTATTTAAAAAAATTCCAAGATATTTACAAGACACTTGAAAAGCTTCAAAGGATTGAAATTATTTTTTTTAGTATTTTAGTAACTTTCAAGGAACTTTAAAGAGCTTTAAAAAGTTTTGAGAGACTTTGAAAGATTTCATAGGATTTGAAATAATTTAGGGTATTTTAAAAGATGGCAAGGCATTTCAAAGAGATTTTAGAACTTTCAAGGAATCTCCAAGGATTTAAATGATTTTAAGGGATTTAAAAAAAGGTTTATGGGATGTTGAGGAATTTTCTAGACATTCGGAAAATATTGAACGATTTTATAGAATCTATGAGGCTTGAGGATATTTTTAAAGATTCCAAGGGATTTCATAAGATTTTCGAGGATTTGAATAATTTTAAGGGATTTTAAAAGCCTTTTAGATATTTTAATACATTTTTCAGGATTTCAGGAAATATTGTCAAGTCTCATGTAATTTCACGGGATTTTATAATATTTCAATGGATTTCAAAAGCATTTATTCACAAGAATTGAGAGTTTTCGTAGGATTTCACAGATTTTTAAATATTTCAAGGTATTACCAATGATTTCAAATAAATTGAAATACTTTAGGATATTTTCAAAAATTCCAAATAATTTTCAGTTGATTTTAATAATTAGAAGGAATTTCAAAAGATTTTAAAGATTTTAAAATATCTTAGAGTATTTTTAATAACTTTTAATTATTTGCAGTGATTCCAAAGGATTTGAAAGATTTTACAGTATTTTTAAAATTCCATAGAATTTTCAGGAGCTTTAAAATTTATAAGGTATTTTAAAAGATTTCGAAGGATTTGAAATATCTTAGTATATTTTTAAAAGATGGCAAGGACTTTTTAATTGATCTCAATAATTTGAAGGGATTTCAAAGAATCTGATATATTTTAGGATATTTTAAAAGATTCTGAGGCATTTTCAAGAGATTAAAAAATTTTCAAGAGATTCCCAAGGATTTTAAAAATTTAAAGGGATTTGAAAAAATTTTCATTTTAGAGTACCTATAAGTTTTTAAAATATTTGAAAAGATTGTAAAGGATTTTATAAGATTTCCGAGGATTTCAAGGGTTTTCTAGTATTTTAAAAGCTTTTAAGGTATTTTAATAAATTTTCTAGGATTTCAGGAAATATCAGATTGCATAGAATTTCAAGGGATTATATAATAATTGAATGGATTTCAAAGAATTTATTCACAAGACGTGAGGCATTTCGTAGAGTTTCAAAGATTTGTAAAGATTTTCAAATATTTGTTTTAATTGGTTTGAATTTTCAAAAACATTTTTGAGTTTTTTTAATTCGTTTGAATTCTTCTAAATTTACTCAATTCAACTTAATTTAACTGTTTTTTTTTTAGTTTTTGTTTATATCGTCTTGAATTTTCATGAATTTTATTGAATTTTTTTATCTCCCTTAAATTCATCTCAATTCACTCTAATTTTACTGATATCAATGGAATTTTTTTGGATTGTTTTCCAATTCTTATGAATTTAACTTGAATTGTTTTTGAGTCTTATGAATCGAATTCTTTTAAATAAAAAAAAAAAACATTAATCGCATTATTAATGCACATTAGTCACTTTTTGGATTAGAAATTAGTCACTTTTGATCACTGTTTTGTTTTAAATAAATCACTTTTTCACTTTTTTCAAGTGAATTAAGCTGTGGCAGGCCTAAGAATAATAAATTAATCATTTATAAATTTAGCTGGAAATTTTTTCTTTCATATACAAAATATTATGTATTAAAAATGTTGCAGGATTAGAATTTGATTTTTTAAATATTATTGGTCAGGAAAAATGAAAAATTAGACAGGGAAAAATTAGGAAAAATTCAGGGGATTTTGAAAATTAAGTTTTGCGGTCACCCAGATTAAAATGAATTCTGGCAAAATAAAAATTTGTGGAATATTGAACATTTTCCCAAAACTTTTAAGTTGTTAGATTTAATTTAAATTTAAATTTAATTATCGTCAAGTATATAGAAGTCTAGTTGTAGAGATTTATTTTTCAACTAAACGAGCATGCTTTTTCCCTGTTTTACGAAAATATCTTTTTACAGCCATGATATCGAACCTGTAAGTTCGTCAGCGACGATTGACGAGTGCCTGGTGTGCTCTGATGGAAAACGAGATGTTCTTTTTGGCCCATGTGGTCACGTTGCCTGCTGTAACGCATGTGCGCCGAGAGTCAAGAAGTGTTTGATCTGCCGAGAGAATGTCATGTCCAGAGGAAAAGTAATTATCAGATTTTAGGATTTTACACTCCCCAACTTTAAAAAAGCAAACAAATTTAAATTTAAACAATATTTTATTAAATAATTAATTTGAATGAAAAGATGAAGTTGATTTAAAAAAGTAAACATTGATTCTACCTGCAGAGTTATTTTAATAATAATGATATTCTATTAAAGAAAACCTTAGAAGTGAGCTTCTAAGCGAGAGAATTTTTTAAAAGATTTGAAAAAGCATTTTTTTCTTTTTTATCAAAAGGTTATATTTTTTTAATTTGAATTAATTTGTTTGAATTTTTCAGAATCTTCAAAATTGAACATATAAAGTTTGTAAGCTTTGTAATTGATTTTTCAATTAGAGAATTTCAAATCTAAATGCATTAAAGTTGTGAAATGGATAATTAAAACATTTACATTTTCCAGCTTTTAATTAAGTTAAAAATTAAGGAAATTTCCAAATCTAAGCCGTCTGAAATTTCTCGATTTAAAATGAAATGCGTTCAACATTCTTTTAAATTTGTTAATTTAATTAAATTAATTAAACGGTTAAATTTTAAAAAATACTTATTAATTCCGAAATTTTGGGGAATTTTCCATGTTTACACTTTTTACTGTTGAAAAAAGTAAGAAATTAGAAATTCAAAAGTAAATTTTTCACTTAATTTACAATGTTTGGAAAATGTGCGAAAAACATGTTTTTTTTTATTGAGTCATGTGTATCGATTTTTAAAAAAGTTGAATATGTCGAAGCTGAAATTTCTTTAGCTTAAACCAAAGAAACAGATGAACCTTTTGATTTTTGGGGAAAAAAAGTTTTCTTAATTTAGGATTTTTTTTTGCTGTTTTTAAAGGTTTTAAAACCAACGAAAAAAAAATTATTATTGTTGCTCAATAGCCAAAACTATACGTTTAAAAAAATTCGACACAATTTTTGAAGCAATAGGAAAGTTTTTTGAGTTTTTAAATAAAAAAGAGAACAGATGATAATGATTTGATACTGATTTCATTTTTTTTTAAATTTCTACCAACAAATTTTTTTCCTCAGCTGAAATGATGCGATTAATTTTAGCGTTCTTATTCCGCTCTAATGTATTATTCTTTATTGCAAAGTTTAAATTGATCTTTTTCGCATTTAAGTTGATCTTCAAAATTGAATATTTGAAGCTTTTTTAGTAAAACAATTTAATTTGAAAACATTAAATGTACAACATTTCAAATGTTAAGCATTTTAATGTAAAAATTTCTTATTCGAAATGTTTAACTGAGAAGTTAATAAAAAACTCATGAAAGCAGAAAAATTTAAAATTTTTAAACATTTGAAATTGAAAGGTTTTTTTAAAGTTGAGGAATATTTCATTTCTACAATTTTCAATTAATAAGGTTAATTCTTTTATTTTTAATTCGTAAATATAATTTAATTCTCAAAAAAGTTTGATTTCAGTTGCATCTTATAAAATATATAAAGCTAGTTGTGCATAACGATGAATATCAAATTAGAAACATAAGTCATAATTTGAGGGTTTTAAAATGATGACTCAAAAGTCTGTGATTTTAGATAATTTCAAGTAATGGAAACCAGAAAAAGTTAATATTGGATTAGAAGTTAATGGTATAGCTATCAAATAAATATCAGGACGGATTTAAATTAAATAAGCTTCAATACGATTTTGGTCAGTCCTTTTATATTTAAATTTAAACATGTACTGTCATGCTTTATTTTAATAATAATTACTTATAAATATTACCTAGGGCTATGTCAAATTAGCTTTACCAAACGCTCCATATATTTGGAAAGCTTGTAATACAAAATTACTGGATTGCAGTCGAAACGTTATTGATTAATATATATTTCATGGCTTAAATTAAAATTTATTTTACGTCCTAAAATACGCTCAGAATGTTCCGTTTTAAAATTCACATTTCAGTTCATATTTATAAGCAATTATTACCAAAAGAAATAATTATAACGGGATGTTAATATTCAAATTCAAGCGCAAAATCTATTCTAGAACGTCACTAATTACCGACCGTCACCTATAGTATTTATTTTCCGCTATTTTATTTTAAAAGTAAAGAAGGCATCTTGCTGAAAATTTGAGAAAGGACCGTAAACCTATCAGAGCACTGTTTTCTGATCCATTTGAGCTTGCATTTTGTTTAAATAATGCAATTTGATTCATTTGTAACTTTGATTGTAAGTTGGAAGAGAGCTTTAGTGCCCTGGATAATATAGAAAGAGGGTACTAAAGCCCTAATGACACTTCCATTTTAAATAGCAAATTAATAAAGTTGCATTATTTAAACAAACTAAAAACAAAAATGGGCCGGCATTGATAGATTTTCTACCCTTTTTCAAATTTTTAGTGAGATGTGTTCTTTCATAGAAAGATAAGAAGACGAAAAAGAAATACGTGGGAAGGTCGGTAATTCGTGACGACATAAAATACCTTTTACCCCCTCCACCCTATTTAAGGACTCATAAGATTTTTATGACCCCCTGTATTCCTTACGTAAAATTTTATATTTTAACTAATTATATACAATATATCAATTATTTTCGCTGTAAACGAGATTTCAAAAGATTTTAAGGTATTTCAAAATATTTGAAAGATTTCCAGTTATTTGAAAGTATTTCAACAGATTTCAAGGAATTATTAAAGTATTTTAAGGGATTACAAAGTATTTTAAATAATTACCAAATTTTAAGGGAATTTAACGACATTTCCAAAGCTTTTTAGGTATTTCAAAGGATTTCAAGAAAGGCTAATGGATTTTCAAGAATATCAGGGGATTTTAATTGGATGTCGAAGGTTTGAAGGGATTTGAAGTGACTTAATAAGATTTCCCGCGGATTAAAAAAATATTTAGGGATCTCGTAATATTTCGAAGTATTTCAAGGAATTTCAAGATTTTAACTGATTTCCAGAGATTTTAAGGGATTTCTACGGATTTTAAAGGTTTTTGAGGGATTTTTATGATATTTTGAAGATTTCAAGCGATTTCAAAAGTTTGGAAGATTTCCAATTATTTGAAAGGTTTGCAACAGATTTCAAGGGATTTTAAGGTATTTCAAAGAATTACCAAATTTTAACGAAATTTAACGAAATTTTTAAAGCTTTTTATAGATTTCAAAGTATTTTAAAGGATTTCAAGAAATATCAAAGCATTTTCATGAGTTTTCAAGGATGTCAGGGGATTCTAATTAGATGTCGAAGGTTTAATGAGATTTGAAGTAATTCCATGAGATTTCAAATGATTTACAAGTTAAGGGTTTTCAAGGGATTTTTATGGAATTTTAAACATTTTAAGCGATTTCAAGTATTTCAAATGATTTCGCGGAATTAAAAACAATTTTAGAGAATTGCCATAGTTTTTAAAGTATTTCAAAGGGATTTCAAGAGATAATAGATGGTATTCATGAAATGCAAAAGGTTTTAAAGGATTTTGAGAGATTTCAAAACATTTAATAAGAAGTGGAATTTCGAAGAATTCCCGAATGTTTGAAAGGATTTTTAAGGATTTCGAAGAATTTTTATGGCTTTTCAAAGATTTTAGAATATTTTGAGGGGTTTCGTAATTTTTCACAGAATCTAATAGAATTTTAACGGATTCACACAGTTCGTAAAGGATTTTAAGGGATTTCGAGGAATCTCAATAGTTTTAAAGGTATTTAAAAAGAGTTGAAAAGATTTTAAATGATTGCAAGAGATACAAAACAGGAGATTTTAGTTGGATTTCAAAGATTTGATGGAATATAAAAGAATTTCATGATATTTTAAAAGATTAAAGGAAATTTCAAAGAATTTCGAAATGTTTTAAAGGATTTTAAGTAATTTCGAGCATTTGTTATGGCTTTTAAAAGATTTAAAAATATTTGAAGGGATTTCCTAATATTTTAAGAATTTCAAGGATTTTAACCGATCTTGAGAGATTCTAAAGGTTTTATGGGATTTTAAAGATTTCAAGCGATATCAAAGATTTTAAACGATTGCTCGGAATTTGAAAGAATTTTAAGGGATTTTCACCGTTTTTAGAGAATTTCAAGGGATTTCCAGGGATTTAAGTAGTTAAATTTTTTTTCAAAGCAAATATTTCAAAGGATTGCAAGAGGTACAAAATTATTTTTACAAATTTTGCAGGATGACAGGTGATTTCAATTAAATTTCGAAGATTTGAAGGGAGTTAAAAGAATTTCAAAAGATTTAAAGGAATTTCCTAATTATTTTCAAAAATTTAACGAATTTACCAAATAAAAAAAATTGGTTTTAATTAGTATATTAAAAAAATCATTAGAAACATGAAAGTTAAATAAGAAATATAAGGAGGAGTGAAAATTTTATTATTAATCCAATCTTTTTAGTTAAGGGGAAAAAATGTGACGGTTGGCATCCGGAAAATGTGAAAGAACTTTTTTATTAATCGGTGATTATCTCATGCTCTCTTCTTTTATTTGAAAATTCGAAATTACTGTATTAATTAATTAATTATTTCAACATTTATTGATTGAAAATCTTGAAATCATTCGCAATCTTCTAAATAACTTAAAAACCTTTAAAATCCTTTGCAATTTTTGTAATTCTTTCATATCCCTTGAATTCCTTGAAATTCATAGAAATACCTTGAAATAAAACTTAATTTATTCACTAATGTTTTCTAGAAATTCGTTGACACCCCTTTAAATTCATTTAAAACTTTTGAACCTGTAAAAACCATTGAAGTAAGTTGAAACCATTTAAGTAAGTAGTCCTTTAAATCGTGTGAAGTATCTTAAAATACCTTGAAATCTTTGGAATCGATAGGAATCCGTTAAATTTCATTTCATTTTTTCCCAAAAATTCTCTAGTAATCCCTTACAAGTTTCAAAAATCGTACATAATTCTTTGACATCCCTAAAATTTTTATTTAAATTTTGAAATTATTCACAATCTTCTAAGATAACTTGATATCTTTCAAATCCTTTGCAATTTTCATCATTCTTTCTCATCCTATGAAATCGTTGAAATCCGTAGAAATCCTTTGAAGTAAAATTTAATTTATTCCCTAATGTTGTCTAGAAATTCGTTGAAACGCCTTAGAATCCATTAAAAGCATTGGAAATCGTAAAAATCCATTAAAATAAGTATAAATCATTCAAAATCCCTTGAATGTAAATCAAATTAAACTTATTCATTAAAAATAATTTTTAAAACGTTCAAATCCCTAGAAATCGTGTAAACCTATTGAATGTAAGTTAAATTTAATTGAACTTATTCTTTAAAAATCTCTTTAAAAAACTTGTTCAGATCCCCCGTAATCATTGAAATCTCTTGAAATCTTTGAAACCCTTGGAGATTCAATAAAACCTTCAAATCTTGTGAAATATCTTAAAATACCGTGAAATCTGTGGAACCGCTAGGAATCCCTTGAGGTTTTCAAAATACGTACAAAATTCTTTAACATCCCTTAAAATTTTTTAAAGTCTTGGAATTATTCGGAATATTTTGAAGTAATTTAAAATCCATTGTAATTTTTTTTTATTCTTTCATGTCCTTTAAAATCTCTTAAATCCGTAGAAATACCTTGAAATAAAATTTAATTTATTCCCTAGTGTTGTCTAGAAATTCGCTGACACCCCTTAAATTCTATTACAATCTTTTAAAATTGTAAAAGACCATTAAAGTAAGTAGAAATAATTTTCAGTTTCTTGAATGTAAATTAAATTAATCTTATTCATTAAGAATCTCGATAAAAAAACCCTGTTCAGATCCCTCGAAATCATTGAGATCCCTTGGAATCTTTGAAACCTTGGAGATTCAATCAAATCCTTTAAATCTTGTAAAATACCTTAGAATACCTTGAAATCTTTGGAATCGCTAGAATCCCTTGAAATGTCATTTCATTTATTTTCCAAATTTCTCTAATAATAAATGAATTAAAAACTTGAACATAAAAAAGTTAAACCTTGAAACTCGTTAAACTTTGTTCAATGGACGCTCTTTCAAATTTTCATATCTATTTCTAAGTACCGTAATTTTATAAATTTCGATAACAATATAATTTGTAAAATCTTCTGTGTGCTAACTATCTAAATTTTCTCTAAAATTTTCTTTCCTCAGTAAAATCTCTTTTTCGATCGATAAAAAATGTCAAAATTCTTGAAGAAATTAAAATTTCTACTGAAATATTTCTTTTTCACAGATAGAAGAATGTGTCGTATGTTCGGATAGAAAAGCGGGTGTCCTATTTCGTCCTTGCGGTCACATGTGTGCCTGTGATGCCTGTGCTGCGTTAATGAAGAAATGCGTCCAGTGTCGTGCTCATGTTCAACATATGGTACCCATGTCAGTTTGCTGTGGTGGAGGAGGTGACGTCACGTACGTGAAAGGATGCAATACTACAGCAGGTAAGAAATAAGAATCTAATCTGGCAATATCATTGCAGTATTGAATTTATTTAATATTGTATCTTCTTCATTTTATATAAAAATTAGACCCTCAATCAATGATATTTATGTTCGTATAATGTATGTTTTCCATTAGGAAGTGGACCATTTCGTATTTTTAATTTTCAATTTCTGGGTTGCTACAGAGTTCCAATTCCAAAATTCCTGGACTTTTCCAGATTTAACAGATAAATTTCTCAAATCCAAATGTGGTCCTCAGAATAAAATATCCTGATCATATAATTTTTCTATCTTGATGTTTTCTACTCTAAAGGATACGCTATCAGGAACTACCTCTTTGAAAAAATATTGTAGGAAAATCAGTGTAGGCTTGTAATGATTTTCCTATAATGAATTTTGTATATATTTTTTGCAATTATAGAAAATTCATTACAGAAAAGCATTATAATTATATAGAAAACAAAAAATTTAAGGAGTGAGTCTCGTCTACCCCGAAAGGGAAATGGCTTAATGGTATAATAATAATATTCATCTGCGGCGACGACCGAATTTGTATTTCGGGTATATATATAGATTCTTAAATACATATAAGTTTCTTCAAAAGTTCAAGATGTTTACATTTCTCCAAGTTGTTACGTGGTAAATAAGAAATATATAGTGTCTTTATTGCTCTTAGGCTAAAAGAAAACTGAATATGCGTCGGGCCTTTGACGCTACACTAT